>CM061350.1:46475000-46725000 GCA_030867105.1 Liasis olivaceus | reverse complement strand
GGCTAGAGATCCTCCAATAAATGTACTTTTAAAAGAAAGATTTCCTCAAAACTGAATTTTGATCTACTAAAGATAAAGGTAGTGACTACTGGAACTGAGTTTAAGTTTAAATTCATATAGAGTTTAATTTAGAATCACTATTGTAATTTTCTCATTCTTCACTGTTGGGCACTTTAAAATGGAAAAATGATATAAAAATATAATCTTTGAGGTAATGGGCTGAGATGTATTTTTCAAAGAAAGAAACATTTCTGTTTAATCTTATTCTTGAGCAGATATGTCCAAGTTTAAAATTAACAAGCAACAAGAAATCACAACTCTTTGGCTTATAAATGATTGTTAATTTATATTCTGAAAAAGCAGTAGGTGGCAACATAAATGATTGTTTTCCTTAATTGCTGTGTTTCTTTGTATACATATTAAAAATTGTAAAGAAAAGGTGGCTTCTGTTGATCAACAAAATGTTTATCTTTGCAGTGCCCATGGGGAACTCCTAAAAACACTACAATATCATGTTCCCTTGCTGATGTCATGAGTGAACAGCTAGCTAAAGAGCTGCAGTTGGAAGAAGAAAGTGTTGCTTTTCCAGAAGTAGTATCGTAAGTTGTATAGCTTTCCATTTACATACTTGTATACAGACTTAATTGGCACAGTACTTTGTTTAGTTGCAATTTTATGCACTCTGTCTTAAGTCTGTTTTCAGTCATTGAAATATCTAAATAAATACAGAACATGTATATGACTTTATGGAAGTGGTAATAACAGCAATTCATAGTATTTTAGATCTTATTTTTCCCACTTGAAGCAGAGTGCTTGCTGCTTTCCTCAATACTATCATAACTGTAGCCTTCTATAACCTTGGAGAAGTTAAAGTTATACTTAGTGAGATTACTACAGCTTCACATTGTTGCAGGAGTTTCTCCAAGAGGATAAGCTGCTTCCATACTTTGAGGAAGTTCTATTCTAAGTGGAAGGAATGTAATCAGACTACTCTCACCCTGCATGTTGTGAATACATCTGTGGTATCACCCAGGGCTTATTGGAGATGAGGAAACACTTCTTGTTCCTTGGGCATCTGTAATATGTAGCAAGTCAGATAGGGAAGATGGCAATCTGAGACATTTAATCTAGCACAATAGTTTTCTAAAATGAGGAAGCAGCTCTTTCTGCTCTCTAAACAAAGCCCCTACACAGTGTAACACACTCACTTAATTAAAAATAAATAAATAAATTGGGCATTTCCTTCATTCTCCTTAAGTAGAGAACAGTCTCAAGCAGCCGCATGCAGGAAGAAAGACATCTGCTATTACAATTTATAATTTTTCACCACAGGAAATTCAGTTCTATCACTTTTTGACTATGTATATGAAAGGGCTAGTAGAAAGGGCCTAATTCTTCCACTGAATGAATATAACTTGGGCTGCCTGATTCCTTAGCCCTGTAAATTCCTGCCCATAATTTATTCAGTCTGCTGATAGAGACTTCAAGACTTCAGAATGGCTCATTGTGGGAAAAGATCTTGTTAAATATAATTGCTTCCTGCACTTTGGGGCAGTTGCACTCTGATAGTCTACTGTGCAGTTGTTTGTAGTAGTCCAAATATCATTGATATTTCATTGGGTATAGCAGTTTTTCTTCTGTACCAGTTGTGTCATGTTCATGCTGTTTGAAAGGGTTATACTCTTCACTCAAGGTTACAAACAAAGCTGTACTGTGCTTTGATTTTATATTAATGGCTGCTATTCAACATTGTTGAATAATAGGAATAACAAGTCTGAGCTGGTGTTTCATTGTCACTCTTAATATTTTATTTTTGTCTATTACATCTAGGATTATTGATAGACCATTTGTTAGTGGAGAGAATATTGATACCTCCAGTGACCTTATGCTGGCACAAATGCTGCAAATGGAATTTGATAGAGAATTCGATGCCCAACTTCGGCGCGAAGAAAAAAAGTTCAACGGTGATAGTAAAGGTTACCTCACTTTTATCATAACCCCTTTGTTAGAATAAAGTTTATCTGTTTCTCATTCATCCTTGTTTTAATCTTCAAAAAACAGAGGTGGTAGAAATTTATTTTTAAAATCACATACCTTTGTTTTTGCTTCTCAAGTGTCCATATCTTTTGAGAATTATCGAAAGGTGCATCCTTTTGAAGACAGTGACAGTTCAGAAGATGAGGTTGATTGGCAGGACACTCGTCATGATCCCTACAGAGCAGGTAGTGTATGGAGTCAAACTTTCAATGTATCTCATGATTAACAAAGATTTTCAGACTTTGGGAAATAAGTTTTTGTGATGTTTATGTTGTCTACTTGATTGCTTAATAAAAACTAAGCAGTGAAACATCCACTGTTCTGCGTTATTAATACTAGAATATTTGATTAGTATACATTTTAAAGGTATGACCTAAGCAAAAAGCAAATTCTTGTTCCATGGAGCTTGGTCTACATTTATAGTGAGAGACGGGGAAGGAAAACAGAGATAATCACACTCTGAATAAATTTAATTTGTGAGCACTA
Organism: Liasis olivaceus; assembly: GCA_030867105.1. Taxonomy (NCBI): domain Eukaryota; kingdom Metazoa; phylum Chordata; class Lepidosauria; order Squamata; family Pythonidae; genus Liasis; species Liasis olivaceus. Next base: position 46,722,477 of record CM061350.1, on the reverse strand, counting down.
TATGACCAATCAAGCGTCTTAAGAGAGGTGTGCTTAAAGCTTTCGCAAGTGGGCACAAGCATTCTTAGAGAACACACATCGAAAAGAGCAGTAGTTTTTGAGGACCTGTGAATGGGCTATGTGTTTCTTATCAAAGTTTATTAACTATTGTGCGGTATACAGTAACAAAATAGCTTTTTTGAAAAAGAGTACTTAAATAACATGAAGCTGAGTCAGACTTTCAGCAAGGGGAACAGTTGCCTAAGCATAGTGACATTGGGATTTCAGAGCTCAGAAGGATTCGTACACTATGACTAAAGAAATTCTAATGTGCTACTAGTTTTTGAGATATTGTACATTCTAAGTGTAATGTTCTGCTTATTCATAGATAGACCTACAACTACTCCAAAAAAGGGCTTTATAGGAAAAGGAAAAGATATAACCACCAAGCATGATGAAGTTGTATGTGGACGAAAGAACATGGCACGGATGGAAAATGTAAGTTCTCATAGATAGACAAATAACTGTTCTGTGACTGCAGCCATCATGAAGGGAATATTTATTTTTTTTATCCTGCTCTCAGAATGTAACAAAAAAGAAAAGATGGGGAAAAAACCCTTAAGTTTATACATTAGCTCTTAAAATTACAAGCTTGCCCTAACCAGTTGAGATGTTGGCATGGATAGAGACAGTCAAAGATTGGTTCTATTTCAGCAACAGGAATGAAATAAGTTGATTTTGACCCTGATGCAGTCAGGATTGATTTTCTGTATTTATCCAATAATAAGACTAATCAGTCATTATATTTGTTTCCTACTTTTCCATGCTAAAGAATACTCAAAGTAGCTAACCACCACAAAATAAAGTACAGAAACAATTTGAAAATGCAATTTAAAACCTAGATACATAAGGTAATAAATAATTAAAACAATTGAAAAGGCAAATTTATAGACCTACATTTTGACATCTTTTCTAAATATGGAGGGAGTGAGGCTCAAATGCAGTTATGAAGTAGTGCAATTTGAGCAGTGCAGTACAGGAAGAGCATGTAGATGCACAAGTCTTCTGCATACCTGACAAATGGATCACTACAAGCAAGAATACCTTCAGAAGAGCTTCTGCTGCTGGTTCTCCTTTTAGTGTGTCTATGGGTTCATAATGAGAAAAGTTGTCTCTCAGATAATCAGGTCAACATTACACTTGTGTCTTTTCCAAAGTTTAAATTTGTTTTGTGTGGCCATTTAAATTTGAGGGGCTGAATACAGAGCATTCTCAGACTTACTTAATCTCAGTAATTTCAGTGGTTCAACTCTGAGTATGATGACATGTGGATCTATTGTTTTATTTAACATAATGATGAAAGCTAGTTACTTATTGAATTACATCTATGTTTGCAGTTTGCACCAGAATTTCAAGTTGGTGATGGAATTGGTATGGATCTAAAATTATCCAATCATGTCTTCAATGCCTTGAAGCGGCATGCATACTCTGAGGAACGCCGGAGTGCCAGGCTCCACGAGAAGAAGGAACATTCTACTGCTGTGCGTCTTGGTGACTCAAATGAAAATTGCATAGTTTTGTAAGGCAGAGGGTTTACAAGAAATACTGAGTTTACATTAAGAATTATAATTCAATAATAGAGTTGTAGCATCATTGTACAATCATAAATTTGGTAGTGCCTCAGAGGTCATGTAATCCAGCCCCTGCCTGGTATGGGATCTGCTAAAATATTTCAAACAGATGCTATCCAGCCTCTGTTAGAAAACCTCCAGTGAAGGGGAACATACCACTTCATAAGCCTTCTGGGTGACCAGCCTGTTCCACATTGGTTCTAGTCCTGCCCTTTAGGGTGACAGAGAGCAAATCCACTCTCCTCTCTATGTGACAACCTTTATACATCTGAAGACTACTATTGTACCTCCCCTCAGTCTTCTCTGCAAGTTAAACATACCCAGTTCCTTTAACCATTCCTCATAAGACTTGATTTCCAGTTGCCTCATCATAGTGGCCTTCCTCTGAACCCAGCTGAGTTTGTCAATGTCCTTTTTAGACTGTAGTGCTCAGAACTGTATACGCTATTCCAAGTGGGGCATGACCAATGCACCATAGAGTGGGGCAGTTCTTGTGGTATCAACTCTGTGTTCCTGTTAAATCAATCCAAAATAATATTTACCTTTTTGGCAGCTGCATCACATTGTTGACTCACGTTGAGCTTGTGATCTACTAGAACACCTTGATCCTTTTCACATTTACTGCCAAGCCAGGTCTCTCCCTAACCCATCCTATATTTACACTTTTCATTTATTCTCCACAAGAACAGGGGAGACTCGTATCCTTCTTTGGTTATATGCCTCTTTTTCCTATAGATATCCCTCTAGCAGCATTTTAGAAAACTGTGTGTGTAATCACATTGGTCTCTTTAGATCCTTCCTATTTCTTATTTTTCCTTCTAATAGAAATGATGTGCAATTGTACATTCAGTATTTCATTCTTGCAAGATTTCTTATCATTCCCAGACACTTTTCTCCTTCAGGATTTCAAGCCATTAAATTTGACCTACCATCTGTCTAAGAAAATCCAGTCTTCAGAAATTCCTTGTACAAGTCTGACTCTTCTGTGTTCCTCCTTCCCTCTAAATCATTATGTCCCAGGATTTCAGTCACCTTCATTTCTTCAATCAAACCGTCAGTGTTGGTAAGATTAAGTCCAGGATAGCAGCCCTTCTTGATCTTTCTTTGACCTTTTGACAAATGAAGTTGTCAACAAGAGAGGACAGGGATTTGTTGAACTTCTGACTCTTGGCAGAATTTGATTTCCAGCAAATGTCAAAAGTGGTTGAAATCTTCCATTGTCACTACTATAAGCCTCTTTGAAAACATCTGCCATAAAAAAGCCTTATCCAAATCTCTCTCCGGGCAGTCTGTAATAAACTATAATTATACCACTTTGTTTCTCCCTTTTATTTTTATTCAGATGCTCTCAATAGGATTTCTGTGCTCCAGTGTTTGAATTTCTATGCTTTCTTTACAGTGCAATGCTTTCTTCTTTCTGCTGAATCTGGTCCTTTTGAACACATTGTACCTTCTAGGGCTGTATTCCAATCACATCTATCATCCTATAAAGTTTCAGTGATGCCTATGACATATTTGTCCACCTGTTAGGACTCTGTATTCATTTTCCATATCCTGTGTATTGGTACAGAACATCTGGGATTGTGAGTGGTACCCCTTACGGGCTTTGCTTTTGTAGATTTCTGCCAATCTTGAAGTCTTCCCCCTGCACCTGCCTGCTCCTGTGCTTCTTCCTTTACCTCCTGCATTTTTGGCCTCAGTCCTTGGTAGTGTATTAAATTCTGGGATTTTGCCACTCTCTTACTTTTTCACTTGTTTAATGCACTTCCTATGAGATTGGCAAGATAGCTACCAAACACATTCTTTCCAGTCTTTGTCAGATATACCCATTTTGTTGCCAAGACTCATTAATGTGGGTAGCATAGTCTGTATTTGAGGAACCCAATCCCTTCTGAATAGCACCATCTACAGAGCCAGTGGTTTACTTCCAGGATCCTGTTCTCTTTTCCAGTGCCATGGCCAACAACCAGAAAGATTGAAGAAGATGCTACTTGCAGTCCCTCGTAGTCTTTGGAATTCCGTTCAAAATCTTCTTTGGCATCATTGCTTGTATCATTAAAAGGCATAATTATCAGACCATCCATCACATCCTGGATACAAACATCTGAAAGACAGTGCATCTCTCATGATGTCATATCAAGTCTGCAAACTTCAGCCTTTGTTTCCTGTCAGCAGGGAATTGCCCACCATCACAACACAACTCTTCCCGTGATCTTTGTTCACTGATTAAAATAGTTTTCATTCATGACACTCCTGTAAATTAGAAGAACCTTTTGTTATTTGAACTGGTTAGCAAATGTAAGAAAATATCTATTCCCCAATTTGTCCTGGGACTATAACAACCTACTCAATCTTTCTTTTCTTGCATAGGAAAAAGCTGTAGATCCTAAAACACGTTTGCTTCTGTACAAGATGGTCAATTCTGGAATGCTTGAGACCATCACTGGATGCATAAGTACAGGAAAAGAGTCTGTGGTGTTCCACGCATATGGAGGAAGGTATTTTTAATACACTTGTGGCATTGATAGTCCATGAAAATAGGAGTTACTCTAGAGCGGTGCAGTACCTTAAATAATAAGTGCAGTGGAATTGTCTTGCATCTACCTTGCTCCCAATCCTTCACATAAATATTGTTGAAGGCATATTATGAACATGAAACCTTAACATGAATCTGTTATTTAAATCTTGAAATTTAAGAGATCTGTAAAAGATATATATAATGTAATTATTAAAAGATAGATAGATAGATAGATAGATAGATAGATAGATAGATAGATAGAAAGAATTATATAATAATGTGGCAGGTGTCAGATAGTTCAGAAATGGGTGATAGTACAATATTGACATATTTGAATAACACAAATATTCAAAGCATTTGCTTTTTATTTTTAAAAAATGAGTTTGTATGGCATATGTCTAAACTGGGTGCTTTGTTTTTCCAAAAGTTTGGATGGAGAAATCAAATCTGTTCCTTCAGAATGTGCCATAAAAGTATTTAAAACAACTCTTAATGAATTTAAGAATCGTGAAAAGTATATCAAGGATGACTATAGATTTAAAGACCGTTTCAGCAAACTGAATCCACGAAAAATTATCCGCATGTGGGCTGAGAAAGAAATGCATAACTTAACAAGGTACAGAAATGGAAATATATAAATATAATGTAATTTTTCATTCAAACTCTGATGTTTGGGAATATATATAAAAATCTGGTTTAATGCTTAACTGGTTTTAGTGTTGTATCAAGTCTTAATACTGTAATACTATGATAGTAACAATTATTTTACATTGTAACTATTTTAATAGTATATTTTGGGATTCAAAAAATAATTAGCAATTGTAAAACATAATTCATTATAACCCGTTAATCAACAAGTACCAAGAGTTTTTTTTAAATATGAGGTACTTTTATGAAAGGCCAGAACCTGTACTAATTCCTGAGTAAAATTAATTATCCTAGGGTTTTTCAAACTTAGCAATAATGCAGCCCCCTAAAATGATAATTGAATTGGTCCCACTCAATGCCAGGCAAAGCAGGAAAGAGTTTGGCTGCAATTCTACAATTCTGTTTTGCCTATACAATTTGTATCAGGCTTGCGTTGGTGACAGAGGAGTCCTGTCAAAACTCACTCTTGGATTTGCTCCACACTTTGTCTAAGCAAGCCTGTTGCAGTTTGCTCTGAGCAGGTTTTGACAGTGCCTGCACAAATTATATTAGCTTTTTTTAAAAAAACTTCATCTCCTCCTGTTTAAGTTGCTCTTGACCTCCTGTGGGGTTGGAACCCACAGTTTGGGAAACTCTGAATTATGCTAAAGATAATGGATTTCATAATTAGACATTTATCAACGCTAATGCTGTTTTTCTTCTTGACAGAATGCAGAAGGCAGGCATTCGTTGTCCACAAGTGGTTAGCCTAAAAAAGCATGTCTTAGTCATGTCTTTCATTGGTCAGGATCAAGTCCCAGCTCCTAAGCTAAAAGAAGTAAAACTCAATAGTGAAGATATGAAAAATGCCTACTATCAAGTTCTTCATGTAAGATCAGTGTTATATGGAAATAGATCCAGTGTTATGGAAGCAAGCTTCTGCTTGCACAGTGATGTTTTCTTCCTTTTCCTCCATTTTGTACCTCATACAGATGCATGCAAATCTGTTTCAGAGAATCTTCTTAACACTGTGGGACATTTGATGGGGGAGGAGGAATCAATTCTATAAGTAGTATTTATTTGGTTTGTTGATGAATATCACTTGTTACAGTGCTTTGTCTCAATTACTCGAAGTTTTGACTGGAATTATATATTAAAGTAATGATTAATATATTAATGATGAATAATAGGTACAAGTGCAGAATTTGAGATAAATACTCAATGAACTAGGACTATGAAAGGCATTCAAATGGGAAGCACTCCATCTTGCAGCATTGGGGCAACATTGTCCTCTGGAAGGCTTGGAGAAGCTACTTCAAAAGTTTTCATAGGTTGTGTACTGTACGTGCACAGAAAAACAGCAGTTCTTCTAGGAATGTTGACAAAAGTGGTTATGGATGCTCAAGCCTGCAGAGACAATCTGGGAAATCTTTCCAAGCAGCTATGTACCAAGCTTTCCAGAGGATGGGGCTGCCTTAGCACTTTGTGGAGGGGTGCTTTGCTCATACAAACACACAGGTAGTCCTCACTTAACGACATTGGGACATCTGGTCCTAATTGGGACCAGAATTTCCATCGCTAAGCAAGGCGGTTGTTAGGCAAAACATCATGTGGCTGCAGCACTTAGCAACAGCAGTTCTGATAGTACCGATTGCGGTCACTAGGCGAGGGCCATGCTGTTGTTAGGCAAGGACCTCACACTTCTCCTGCCCTGTACAAACTGCTGGCTCTGTCCTACTGCCTCCTCCCCAGCCAGGCCTGATGAGGTCCCTTTGGCAGACAAGGCACCACTGCACTTGCCTCCACTTCAACTCCACCCACCCACCTATCTTCCCCCCATCTTTTCCCTTTGGGCTGCCCTGTACTCTGCCACCGCCTACTCCTGCCACTCCCACCACCCTCAACTGACTTTCACCATCTTATTCCTCCCTTTGCTGACAAGGCGTGCCCAGCTGAGGAAGCTGCTGGCCCTTTGTGAGGCCTCTGCAACACCTCATAGAAGTGTTGTGAGACCTCAGGGAGGCATCCTAAGGCCTTGTGAAGGGCCAGCAGCTGCCACGGCCAGGTGTGCCTTGTCAGCAGGGGGAGGCTCATAGAAGTGTTGTGAGACCTCAGGGAGGCATCCTAAGGCCTTGTGAAGGGCCAGCAGCTGCCACGGCCAGGTGTGCCTTGTCAGCAGGGGGAGGAAGAAGACAGTGAAGGTCAGCTGGGGATGGCGGGGGGGTGGCAGGGGTAGCAGAGTGCAGGGCATGAGGTGTTGTGAAGGGCTAGCAGCTGCCTCAACTGGGCACACCTCAGCAGTGGGAGGATGATGGTGAAGGTCAGCTGGGTGGCGGGGGTGTAGGGCAGTGGAGTGCAGGGCGGCCAAAAGGGAAGAGATGGTGGGAAGATAGGCAAGTGGGGGGAATTGGACCACATCATACAGTTGTAAATGTGGGTGGGCTGCCAAGCACCCAAATTTTGATCACATGACTCTGAGGGCATTGCAATGGCCATAACTTCAGGGACTGGTCATAATTACCATTCATTCAGCACCGTTGTAACTTTGAATGGTTGCTGAATGAATGGTCATTAAGTGAGGACTACCCATGCTGAAGCATTGCTTAGAATGCTCTCTACAGCCCTACAGCAGTGTATGATATTAAAAAGAACACTACCATCTACGAAATTAAAAATAGGTGATAAAGCTTAGTAGGGTTGAATGGAAAATAAAGCAGCCTTTCCCAACATAGTGCTTTCCAATCATAGACCAGAGAAAGTTGATATAGATCATGAAGCCACTGAACTTTGAAGGGACAGGTTATGAGAATCTGTTTAGAATTACAAATGGTCCAGCTAGTATGAACTAGCTTTGGGAGAAAACAATAGTGAGTACGGTACTTGTATAAATTGACTCACACATATTGACTCACAAATATGTCTGTCAGTAATACAGTTATAGTAATAGCAAGTCAGGTAAGATTGACTGAGTCAGTGTCAACTCTTAGCAACCACATAGATAGAAAAGTTTTTCCAAGATAAAATACAGGTAGTCCTTGAGTTACAACATTCGAAGTTACTGTGCTGAAAAAATGGACTTATAACTGATCCCCAAAGTTATGGCCATTACAGTGCCCCCACGGTCACGTGATTGCGATCTGGGCACTTGGCAACCCATTTGCACTTACGACCAGTTGCCAAGCACCCTGCGAATGTGTGATTGCCATTTGCAACCTTCCCTGCCAGCTTCCCACAAGCAAAGTCAGCGGGGAAGCTGGCAGGGGAGGTTACAAGTCACTTGGGTAAGTCTCCCCCACCCAACCCTGGCCTTTCTTTGCTCACATGCACTGCACCCTCCTTCCCCCTCACACACATGCATCAAGCCTTCCCCCCACTCGCATGCACTGCACCCTCCACTCGTACACACCACACCCTCCTTCCCCCTTTGCTTGCTCACATGCATGCACCAGTGCCCCCTTCATTCATTTACACACACCAGCGCCTTCTCCCTTCACTTGTTCACACACATGCACTGCGCCCTTCTTCTCCCTTCACTAGCTTGCATGCACTCACCCTCCTTCCCTCCTCTGCTTGCTTGCACACACTGCATCCTTCTTCCCTCCGCTGGCTTGCTCACGCACCACATCCTCCTTCCCCCTTGGTTCACTTGCATGCACATACCAGCGCCCTCCTTCCCCCTTTGCTTGCTCACACACACCATGCCCTCCTTCACTCACTCCCATGCACTAGCGCCCTCCTTCCCCCTTTGCTCGCATGCACTGCCCACCCTAGGCACTGCACTACAGCTCTGGGGCTTTGCAGGGGGAAGGCTTTGCAGGGGGAAGGAGAAAGACTCATGAATGTCCAGCAGCTTCCAATGTGAGCTGCAGAGCACGCACTGAAAGCACCCCTGGAAAATCCTTCAGCACCCTGGAGCACTCCTTCAGCTCCAGAAGTGCCTCTGGAGAAAGGGCACTGGTGCATGTAAGTGAGGGAAGGAGGGTGTGGTGTGTGCAAGTGAGCAGAGGGGGGAAGAGAGCCAAGAAGCCTCAGAGCCACAACATGGCAAGCAACCCCAGAGTTGCACAGTTCTGGAGCTGCTTGCCACCGAGCAAGGCAGGGTGCAGTGTGACTAAAAGGGCAGAGATGGGGGGGATATGCAGGTGGGGGGAGTTGGAGGCAGTCCTTTACCTTATTGAGGCTCAAGGATGGGAGGGACCATGCCCAGAATGGCTTGGATTGGGGTGGGTCCTTGGCTAACGACCAGTGGAATTCGCTTAACAACAGCAGTGGGGAGTGCCAGAATTGCCGTTGCTAAGCAATGCGTTCATGTGATATCTTGCTTTATGACCGCATCACTTAGTGATAGAAATTCTGGTCCCAATTGGTCGTAAGTCAACCTGTAGTTGGAATGAATATTCTGAACACTATTATTTAGTTATATTTTGTTTTTGAAAAATAGTTCTCTTCACAATTATTTCAAACCTGCTTTAGCATTATCTATATTATATGCTTAGTGAAATTGAAATTGAAATTTCTATTTACTTGTATTGTGGGTAATTCCAATAATACTTTCTGCTTTCTTTTAGATGATGCAACAATTATATAAAGAGTGTAACTTAGTTCATGCTGACCTGAGTGAATACAACATGCTGTGGCATGGAGGACAGGTAAGCTCATTTTAATTGGAAGAAGATAATTTGAAACAGTATTTTTCTAAGAATAGTCAATCTTGTATTTTTTTTTTTTTTTGCAGGTCTGGTTAATTGATGTCAGTCAATCTGTGGAACCAACACATCCTCATGGACTTGAGTTCCTGTTCAGAGATTGTAGGAATGTTTCACAGGTAAGAGATCTGCCTATCTCAGTCTTCAGTAATTGAACATGTAGAATTGCGTTATACTAGCTAGTGTGTAAAACAAGTTTTCCCAGCAAAAATACTGAATTACCATATGCAAAAGCTTAGGAACCCCCAGTCAAATTGTATTTTTCAGTGAATCCCTAACTGGGTGGGTGGGTGGGTGGGTAGGTAGGTAGGTAGGTAGGTAGGTAGGTAGGTAGATAGATAGATAGATAGATAGATAGATAGATAGATAGATAGATAGATGTATGTATGTATGTATGTATGTATGTATGTATGTATGTATGTGAGGGAATGGAATGGAATGGAATGGAATGGAATGGAATGGAATGGAATGGAATGGAATGGAATGGAATGGAATTATGAAGGCCAAACTCAGGGAGGAAGACATGCTCTTTCGTCTCCTGAGGAGCGAGGGAGAGATAAGAGGATGAGGCTGGCACCTCCCTGAGGAATTCACCCTGTTGTGACTGGCTGACTTTGGGAACTGGGGTTTCAGTCTGGGAAGATTCTTGCTAGAGGTTGTAGCTAATAAAGATTGCTGAACTGAATCTACATAGTCTCCTGGAGTTCCTTGGGCTAGGCCTGACAATAGAACATATAACACCTCTGTATATATAAAGTTAAATACAAGATCTTTCTGCAAATTCAGATCCATACTTACTTTTTTTGGTTCAGTTGTTTACAGATTTGGAATAAGAAAATAGTGAATATGGCAAGTGCAAAGGTTTGGACACCCTTTCAATCAGTCAGAAATAACAGCTTCCAAACATTTCCTGTAGCCAGCTAAGAGTGTTTCTATTCTTGCTTTTGGAATTTTTCCCACTCTTCTTTGCATAACTATTTTTGGTTAAAAATATTCTTAGGTCTTCCATGCACTACATGTTTGAAGTATATCCACACATTATCAATAATACTCAAGTCTGAAGAATATGAGAGCCATTCCAAAACCTTTACAGTGGTACCTCAAGATACGAACGCCCCACCTTACGAAAATTTCGAGATGCGACCAGCTCCGGCCGCAAAAATTTACCTCAACATGCGAACTCCGCCTCAAGCTACGAACTGGATCCGCGGCCATTTGCCCTGCTGCCACGTGGTCACGGCTTCCAAGAGGAAGTGCTAATGAAATCTGAGCGCGAGGACAAAAGCCCAAATGCAGAAAGAGGAAGTGCTAATGAAATCTGAGCGCGCGGGGGGGGGGAAGCTCCTGCTCCCGGCTGTGCATGCGCGCGACATAAGCCTTTCCCCCCAGCGCGCTGATATTGCTTTCACTGTGCTTTTGTCGCTGTGGAGAAAGGAAAGAGCACGGAGGAATCAGTGAATCAGTGGGGGGGGGGGAAGCTCCCGCTCCCGGCTGTGTGTGCGCGCGACATAAGCCTTTCCCCCCAGCGCGCTGATATTGCTTTCACTGTGCTTTTGTCGCTATGGAGAAAGGAAAGAGCACGGAGGAATCAGTGAATCAGTGGGGGGGGGAAGCTCCCGCTCCCGGCTGTGTGTGCGCGCGACATAAGCCTTTCCCCCCAGCGCGCTGATATTGCTTTCACTGTGCTTTTGTCGCTATGGAGAAAGGAAACAGCGCGGAGGAATCAGTGGGGGGGGAAGCTCCCGCTCTGCTGTGCACGCTACATAAGCCTTCCCCCCCATTGCTTTCACTGTGCTTTTGTCGTGCGCGCCAAGGGCTATGCACAAAGGAAAGAGCATGGAATTAAGAGGAATCAGCGCGGGGGTGGGGAAGCTCCCGCTCCACTGTGCGCACTACATAAGCCTTCCCCCCCATTGCTTTCACTGTGCTTTTGTCGCGCACACGCCAAGGGCTATGCACAAAGGAAAGAGCGCGGAATTAAGAGGAATCAGCGCGGGGGGTGGGGGGGAAGCTCCCGCTCCCGGCTATGCGCGGGAGCCTTTTTCAGATTTCATTAGCACTTCCTTTTTCTGCGCTAGGGCTGACTAAAGCGCGCCTGGGGAATTTCCTAGCCGTGCAACGCCGGCTGACACATTGAACCTTATGGGGACATGTGCTTCAGGATGCAACCAAATTCGGAGGGCAGATTAGCCGTATTTACATTGAACCTTATGGGGAAATTTGCTTCAGGATGTGACCAAATTCAGAGGGTGGAACGGATTAACCGTATTTACATTGAACCCTATGGGAAAACGTGCTTCAGGATGCGACCAATTCGACTTGCGATCAGAGTCACGGAACGGATTAAATTCGTATCTTGAGGTACCACTGTGTTTGTATTTCCTGTAAGTACTTCATGGTTGGTTTGGGATATATTTCAGCACATTGTCTTGCTGAAATATCCACTCTTTTTTCAGCTTCAGGCCCTTTGTTACTTGCCATAGTTAGTTCATGTAAAGCGCATGTATTTTTTCACAATGTGGGTCTAAATGTGAATTTTATCAAAGTAGAAGAAGTAACTTGCATATTCAGCTTAAGAACTATTATTGGAAGTCCATACAACCATAGGGATTATATACCAGGAAAGCTTACATTTCTGGGTGTCTAACAGATTTTTTTTTTACTTTTATTAAAGTTCTTTCAGAAAAATGGTGTATCTGAAGTACTCAATGAGCGAGAACTCTTCAATGCTGTTTCAAATTTAAATGTTGCAGCTGATAACGAGGTGGATTTTTTAGCTGAGGTAAAGGTATTTTGCTTGCTTGTTTTTAGTGGAGGATGAGGTTTTTTTTTAAATTATTTTACTCTATTTTAGAATCTCTAAGAAGCTCTGGGCTTGTTTAAGAAAATCCAGATTATGCAGTCAAAGAATCTAAGATAAGATTTGGAATAGTTTAAGAGAAGCAGTAACAATTTTGGGAATAGTTTTAGACTGAAAGTGTTGTGCTTCCTTTATCCCAACAATACCAAGCCCTTTTGAAGAAAGACTTAATAAGATGGCAGACCCAACATCAGTAATTCTTATGCATGTTTTTTTTTTTTTAAGGAATGGTTCCTGGTAACAATAGGACTCATTTTATTGCATTTTAATATAGTACTTGGAGTTTGAGACATTTGAGGTGACAGGGCTGAAAAATACTGTTATAATCCTTTAGAAAGTAAACAAATGTCAATGACATTTTATTTAACAACTTGAATCCAAACTTATGCTTTATATGCACAGTTTAGGATTAACCTCTTATTTAGAATAGCAAATCTTTCCACCGTATCAAAAACTGTTTTCAGAACATTTCTGTTTCAGTAATAGTTGCCATGTAATGAAAAACATAGAAGGCTGCTTTTTGAAAAAGCAAATGGGAAAAAAGTTCTTTGGGTACAAAGACATTAATTATGTGCTGCTTTTTAGATGCCACAAAATGTACCTAATCCTTCAAGTGAAAGCATGAGCTGAATCATCAGAGTGTTAAAACAACAATTTCACTGAAGTGTATCACTTAAAAATTACAAATGAAATCCCAAATCTGTTTTCGCACCCAATAAATATTGTCTGGCTCTGCAAAGAAAAAATATGGTAACCTATGAGTGTAATAACTATTGTCACTAAGACAAGAAGTTACCTCAGCAGAATTCAGGCTTAGGTCTGTGTGTTACGTGAACCATGATAATGGTAGTGTGATAGTACCGTAATCTTCATTTGTAGTTTGGTAACAATAAACACTGAAAAAGCATCTGATACAAAATGCAAATTCAACAAATCAGTTTCAAACCACGTGAGAGCTGCTACATAGTTCTTGATCTCTACATATGTCTTCTTTACAGATTGAAGCTTTGGAGAAGATTAATGAAGATCATGTACAAAATCATGGAAAAAAAGTTTCTTTGTTTACACATGGTGATGGGGACCCACCAACACTTTGCAATGAATAGCACTTTGAATTGATCTGAAGTACCTTTTCTGTGTCTAAATTTTAGAGCAGTGATTAAAAGTCAGCTGCCAAAGGCAATGGGGTGTGGTCAGCTCAGATGCTGTAAATGAAACTTCAGGGAATATACATTGGTGCTTTGATGTATTTCAGAAAAGTCCGCAATTAGTCCTTTGGAACTAATTACATACCTTGTGACAATGAAACTAAATTTCATTTTCTGTTAAATCAATTTTTAAGTAGCAGAGTATATGTGATATAAATATTTCAGATTTCCAAATGATGTAATACTTTCAAATTAAAACACTGAAGGTATATATGAACATATATGAAGGTAAGAGTGATAGATACTTCCTCTTGCCTCCATTGCATATTGTTCTTAAATATCAGTATATGTTTGAGATACTGAAAATATGTTTCATGTTTTAGAACTATCCAACATCGCATTGTTATCAAAAGTTTACTATTTTTACAAGGACTTGGTATGGAAAAATTCTTAATATTTGATAAATGAAGCCTATATTAAACACTAAAAATAGCTTAAAATGTTTCTATCATTTTTATACACAGTATAAAAAATTGGCCTGCAATTTGACTTTAAATTTCAGCTATAATATAATTCTTCAGAAAGGTGTTGCTAGATAATAACAAATATTTAATCTTTTATTTCTTAAAACAGTACTTAAATGAAAGATAATTTAATGTCTTTAAAGAAAGTCTAAATTAGGTGAAATGAGTGGAAAGTACATAGCCGAGTTGTCTCTTATATAAACTTGAGATGATTGTAGATTTTCAGTGTTTTCAAAGGATTCAGAGAACATCTTCACTTTTTTGTAAAAAAAAAAAAAGTCCATGTAACATAGTTTCATGTGTAATATAGTGTGCAGTTCATACAACCACTTAAAAATAAACCAGCAGAACCAAGGCTGTTTCTTCATATTTCTCTAAATGCTGTCTATTTTGCATTTGCACGCGCAGAGACTGAGAGAATGAAATTTGGAGACATTTGTCATAAAAATTGTCCCTATGGGCTGTATATGAAAGTGACCGAGTTCCCAAGATCTGCATTTATGTTTTTAGAGAAATAATTTCATTCTTGCTGTGTAATTACTTTTAACTAGATGATATTTATTTTAGAAGGCCAGTATAAACTGAGATAATTCACTGATACAGGTTTTTTTTTTTAATGTGCCCTCCATTATGTTATAATGAGATATAGTTGCTATATAACACTCATACAACCTATGAGTTGCAAAGCCTTGTTCCTTGCAAAATGGAATTAAAAATAAAAAACATCAGATCTTGTTCCTGTATTAGCATCTTTTCTTGTTTAGTGCCCATAAGGATTTAAGTTTTGCTTCAAAATCAATATTTTGCAGCATTTCCACAGTTCCCCCAAAGCTGTGGTTACTTCAGCTATTACTAAATGGGAGCTAGAATAGGCAGACCTGCCTCATGTAGTCACCATGCCATTGCCCACAATGAGATGAAACATTTGTCAATACAAGTGCAGGTAGTCCTTGGGTTATGAGCATTCGTTCAGCAACTGTTCACGACAGTCCTGAAAAACTAGGCTTATGACTGGTCCTCACATTTATGTCTGTCACAGCATCCCATGGTCAATGATCAGAATTTGGGCACTTAGTGGTCATCAGCCCTGTGCGAACTCCAGTTCAACTTCCTCCACCCGCCTATTTCCCTCCCCATCTCTGCCCTTTTGGCTACCCTGCACAGCATGGCCAAGATGTATTCTGCTGCTGCCACCCAGCAGACCTTCCTCCCTGTCCTCGGCACTGTCTTCCTCCTCGGCATCCCCTCCCCTCCCCTCCCCTCTGCTGGGCTCGCCGACACTGAGCCTGGCATCTGTAAGCACTGGGCTCAGAGGTTGCAGCAAGGGGCAGGGCAGCGGTGGAATACAGCATCTTCATCTCGACCATGCTGTGCAAGGCGGCCAAAAGGGCAGAAATGGGTGGGGAGAGTTGAAGTGGAGGCAGTTTGTGCAGGGCAGGAGAAGCGATTTGGCCTCTTCTGGCTCAGTGATCCCCTGAAAGTGTTCCTTGCCTTGGAAGAAGCGAGGCTCAGGGCTGGGGGAGACCAAGCCGGGAATGGCTTGGATAGGGTTGGAGCTGTCGGGAGACAGGAGACATGATTGCCATTTGCAACCTTCTCAGCCGGCTTCTGACAAGCAAAGTCAGTGGGGACGCTGGCAAGAGGTCGCAGGTCATGGTCACATGAGGTCCTTGCCTAACAACCATAACCAGGACTGCCAGAACTTCCATCGCTAAGCAGTGTGGTCACACGATGTTTCACTTAATGATCACTTTGTGTAACAACGGAAATTCCAGTCCCAATTAGGGTTGTAATTTCAAGACTACGTGTAATGCTTTGTGAATGCATGAGGGAATTCTGAAGGCTTAACATGAAACATTTCAGAATGTGGAAAACAGTATTTGTTATCCCCTTGAAGGTTCCAACTTGCAGGTTGTAGTGTACTAGATTCACTCCTGAATCTAAATGCCTAGATTTTTATGGTGTTTGGGGATAGTTTTGCACAACTATTACTAGTGTGTCAACCATGCATGTAACTGGCCTTGTGGCTTAGACATATTGTTTGCAGTAATCTTCAAAAAAGCCTCACACAAACATTTTAAAACTTCAGCTGGGTTAGAATGCCATAGCCAGACCATTGCCCAGATAGTTATCATTAAGTGAAATGTCTGCATTACAATTGTCTCTCTAGCAACCAGTTTATTTGAGGACACAATTTAAGTGGTTACAGTATTGTGATCCACAAAGCTGTGGATCATATGCCATAGGTGCCCAGGGCTGGATCCCTGCAAAATTGTGATCTAGGATTTTGCTCCATCCCATAACAATCCAGCCCAGGTTATGACTCCAAAAGTGCCCAGGGTGTATCTCTGGAAAACTCTGCCACAGTCCTGCAATCAACACTAAAAATACAAGCCTCCCCAAATTTCTGACTCCTTAAATTTGTTTGTGACCCACTCAAAAGGTCATGTCCCACAGTCTGAGACCCTCTGGGTTACAGTATCTCCTACATGCTTTGGGTCATGTCATGTCAATTCATTATTAATTTAATCCTTGTTTACTGAATTCTCTGGGATTTGCACAAAACTTCAAAGCAAATTAACCTCACAGGCTAGTTTTATACAACCACTCTTATATTTTACCAAGAAAACTACATAGATGGACAATATAAAATGACTAACAATATAGTGCTGTGTATATATAATGCTGCCCAGCAGCCCTGTTTAAGATCACCCAATCTCTTTTGAGAAAGGTGGGCCCAGTGATCCACTTGCAGGGCCGCACATAGCAGTTTTCTGGCATCTGGAGGATAAAATTGCTTGGATCCATTCCCAGTTGGATACCAAGCATGTGGTATGGGCTGTGGAGATGCCTGGGGTACGTACTTACCCTGTTATCAGGGAACAATTTGATCCTATTAGACCTGAGGAAGTGGACAGGGTCCTCCAGATTGCAAATGCCACCACTTGTCAATTAGATCCATGCCCCTCCTGACTGGCTAAGGCAGTTTTGGAGGTGACGTGGGTGGGTCCAGGCAATGGTGAATTCATCCTTGAGGGAGTTTTTCCAGCAGCTTTTAAAGAGCCGCTAGTGCGCCCCCTCCTCAAGAAACTATCTCTAGATCCCATGTACTAGACAATTTTCGTCCAGTTTCCCACCTCCCCTTTTTAGGGAAGGCAGTTGAGAAAGTGGTAGCATTGCAACTCCAGAGGATCCTGAATGAAACGGATTATCTGGACCCTTTTCAATTGGGTTTCAGGTCCAGATATGGGACAGAAACAGCACTGATCACACTTTTGGATGATCTCTGGTGGGAGCAGGATGGGGGTAGTGTATCCATCCTTGCTCTTCTTGATCTCTCAGAGGCTTTCAATACCATCGAACATGGTATCCTTTTGGGTCAGCTTGGGGAGTTGGGAGTGGGTGGCAGTTTTGTGCTGGTTCACCTCCTTCCTCCAGGGCCAGTTCCAATTGGTGTTGATAGAGGGTGAAAGATAGGGGGCGAAAGATCCAGCCTGCAGCCCCTCCTTTGTGGGGTGCCGCCAAGTTCAGTACTTTCTCCGCTCCTTTTTAATGTCTATATGAAACCACTGGGTGAGATCATCCACCACCATGGGATGAGGTATCATCAGTATGCAGATGACACCCGATTATATATCTCTATCCCAGGTGATCTGAGTTATTCTGTGACTACCCTTTCGCAGTGCCTGGAGGCTGTGGGGCCCTGGATGGGGAACAACAGGCTTCAGCTGAACCCTGGTAAGACAGAGTAGCTGTGGGTTGGGGGCCCCTCTATATCTGGAAGTTTACCATCTTTGGTTCTGGATGGGGCTGCACTACCCCAGACAGATCCAGTGCGTAATCTGAGGTCCTCCTGGACTCACGACTCCTGCTCAAGAAGCAGGTGCATTTGTGGCCAGGAGGGCCTTTGCTCAACTACATATTGTGCGCCAGTTACACCCTTTCCTGGATCGGGAGGCCCTTCAGTCAGTCACTCATGCCCTAGTCATCTCCCTTATAGACTATTGCAATGAGCTCTACATGGGGCTACCCTTGAAGAGTATCCAGAAGCTACAGCTGTTTCAAAATGCAGCTGTGCAGGCAATTTTAGGTGCCCCAAAGATGGCACATGTTACACCTTTGCTGCAGGAGCTGCACTGGATGCCAGTTTGCTTTCGGGTCCAAAGTGCTGGTTATCACCTTTAAAGCCCTACTTGGCATCGGACTGGGTTACCTGAGGGACCATTTCACCCCCACTATATCAACCTGTCCCATCCGGTCAAGCAGAGAAGGTATACTGTGGATCCCGTTGACGAAAGAATGTCGACTGGCGGGTCCCAGAAGGAGACCCTTCTCTGCCATGGCCCCCACCCTATGGAATACTCTCCGCCCAGAGGTGAGGCAGGCCCCTACTCTCTTGACCTTCCAGAAAGCAGTTAAGACCTGGCTCTACCTACTTGCATGGGGCGAGAGAAGGGGCAACCAATCCTGGGGATGGCTAGCACCTTGAAGATGCTCCTATATGTTAATATTCTTTCTACCAGCAGCACCTTGGAAGATATTATTTATGTATGAATATGTTTTTATTGTATTTTTATTATATTTTTATTTTATTTTATTTTTTGTTTTTACTGTAAAATGCCCAGAGTCACTTCCTAGTGAGATGGGTGGTGACCAAATTTGAAATATAAATAAAAATATATATAAAATATATACTGTATATTGGACAGCACTCAACATGTTGCTGAGAAAAAGCTAAGAATCTTTACGAGTACTAAAGGTGTTTATCACACAGCTAGATAAATTATTTGGGACACCTAGTTGCTGATGTTGCCATGCAGGAAAAAAAATATCCAAAGCTGCAAAGACAGAATTACATTGGGAACATGGAACTTAAAAAGCATGAACATGGAAAAGCTCAACACAATAAAATATGAAATGAATAAAATACATATTGCCATCTTGGGCATGAGCAAACTGAAACTGACTGGAACTAAACGCTTTCAGTTAAAAATCATACTGTTTATTTCTGAGGTCAAAAAAAAAAAAAGAATGGTGTTGCTTTCATAGACAGGAAGGATATAGCAAGGACACTACTTGGTTACAATGCAATCAGTGAATATCAATTAGACTTCACAACCAACCCTTTAATATAACAAATATCCATGCTGATAATTCTGAAGAAAAGAAGAGAAAGTTGACAAGTTTTGTGGTCACGTTCAGTATGAAACTGATAGAACATTCAAGCAAGATGTGCGGTGTGTTTGGAGATTAGAATGCCAACTTTGGAAACAATAAGGACTATATGGCCTAGCAAACGGAAATGAAGCAAGATAATGTATTATTAGTTTCTGCCAATCCATCTATTTCTTTATTGCTAACACAGTCTTCCAACAACCAAAACAATGCCTATAAACATGGACATCACCAGATGGAGTACAAAGAAATAACATTCACTAAATTACTGGTACAAGGAGATCAAAGAGCTGTTATAACAGCTAATACATGGCCAATGACTGATTATAGAACACATCACAAACTGCTCATGTGCAAATTCCAAGTCAAGTTAAAGTGGAAGAAGAAAGCCAACCAATTTCTACAATATGATCTTAAGTATATATTCATCATTTTCAAGGAGAACATCAGGAATTGCTTTGTAAGTCCTAAATCTCTGATAAAAAACCAGAGGAACTGTGGAATGAATGTAAAGGCATTGTTAAAGATGAATGTGAAAAGAGACTGCCAAAGATCAAGAAAGAGACAAAAGCAAACTGGATATAGAACAAATGGTGAAAGATGGAAACAGACACGGAAACAAGGAAAGTCTTCCAAAAGATCTCCAAATTAGAGAGGCTCCAACCTTGAATTGGTATGCTAAAGGACGCCAGTGGACACACAGTAACTAATTCAAGGAAGATTAAAAAAAAAGATGGAAGGAATATACTGAAATACTCTACAATAGAGATGTCAATATCCAAGATACTTTAGAAGATATTCCCTAATTACAGGAATCTTTGATAGAAGACAAGCTTATATAATAATCCAGTCATTACTAAGTCAGAAGGCTATAAGAATTGATGGTATATCCTCAGAAATATGGCAAGAAATAGAAGAAGAATCTGTAAGGGTTCTAACCAAACTATACCAGCAAATCTGGAGGACAATACAGTGGCCAATAGATTAGAAGAGATCAGGCTACATACCAATACCAAAGAAGTCTTAACAGAGTATAGATAGTCCTTGACTTACAGCCATTCATTCAGTGACCATTTGAAGTTACAACGACGCTGAACGAATGGTGGTTACAGTCCTAAGAGTTCCAGCCATTCCCAGCACTTACGACTGGTTGCAGCATCCCATGGTCACATGATCAGCTTCCTCAGAAAGTCAATGGGGAAACTGGCAGAGAAAGTCCCAAATAGCTGGGGTAAGTCTCCTCCACCTGCATACCCTCCCCCAGTCTCTCTGCACTAATGCCACACCAGCACTTATGCACCTTCATGCACCCTCTCCAAGGCTTGCCACGCTTCCCCTGCACATGCCCTCCACCCTCACCAAGTTTTGCTGTGCTTCCCTCACACCCTCGTGCACTCTCACACCCTCCTCGAACCTCGCCATGCCTCCCTCACACCCTTGTGCACCCCTCGCACCTCCCTGAGCCTCACCACGCCTCCCTTGTGCCCTCATACACCCCCTCACACCTTCCCTCACCCAGCAGCAACCACTTACCTGCCTACCAGCCTGCTTGCAAGCCTCCTTGGACTTGCAATTTTCTGCCGGTTTTCCCACTGACTTGGTTGTGGGAAACTTGCAGGAAGTTGCCTCGTCTAATGACTGTGAGATTCAGTTAATGACAGCAACCGGGACTGCAGGGATTGCTGTTGCTAAGTGATGCAGTTGTGCTTTACAACCACACTGTTCAGTGATGGAAGTTCTGGTCCCAATTGCCACCTTAAATCGAGGACTACTGTATGCAAATTATCACACAATAAAAATTAACATGCTAGCAAAATAACACTTAGGATCACCCAATGTAGATTAGAGCCCTACATGGAAAGGGAGTTGCTAGATGTTCAAGCTGACTTTAAAAAAAGCCAAGGAGCAAGAGACATTATTGCTGATGCATGCCAGATAATTGAGAAAGAATATCAAAAAGAAGTCAGTCTGTGCTTCATAGATTATAGAAGGGCCTTTGATTGTATCAACCATATCAAGCTGTGTGGAATGTGCTTAGGAAAATGGCCATCCCAGAATATCTCACTGCTCTCATGCAAAACTCCGAACAGGTCAGATGGCCACAGTCCAGACAAAGCATAACATGTCAAAAAGATTTTGTCCACTAGTGAGTTAACTGTAATCATAAGGATACTTTTGAATGCATTCTACATGATATATCTGTGCAATATTCATGTAACTAAATTGCTGATTAATAAAAGCTTGTAGAAATGACATATGTGAATTTATCTGCTGTCTGGCAAAAACTTTTTAGATATGAGATTTTATTATTATTGACAGGCAAAAAAAGGATCCAAGAAAACAAACGGATGGATCATTGAACAAATCAGCCGAGTTCTCACTCGACGCACAATTATCAGGCTCAAATTATCCTACTTCGGACACATTAATGAAGACCAGTTCTCTGGAAAAGGCTCTAATGCTGGGAAAGGTGGAACAAAAGAGAAGAGGACGATCAGCAGCAAGGCGGATGGACTCAGCTATACTGTAGTGACAATTAGTACACCGTTGGAACTGCTGAAGGACCAGGTTGAGAGATCATCCTGGAGGAAATCTGCGTGGTCACTAAGAGTCGACACCGACCCGACGGCATCTAATGAATCATCAGTGTGTCACGAGAACACACTCACTGTGTGCACGGATTCACTTAGCGCTGAAAACCCGCTGGACTACTTAAATACTTGTGCCAGAAATATTCAGGGACATTAATTCTGCAACTCCTCTCAGATACTGTACTGGGAAAGAGATCAGCCTCGCAGGCTTTAGTGTTGGGACTTCAAATGCCAGTCTAGACGTCCCCGCCGCCCCCCCCTCTGTGCCTCCTAGACCTTCCCGTTTCAGTCCACGGTGTCCTGTGCCTTTAAGGACCGGTAGCTCTCTGATCATGCGCAAGAGCTGTATTACCAGGAAGCGGTTGTGCGGTGCCGAGGGGAGGAAGACTCCTGTGTGTCTACACGCACTCACGCCCAAACCGTCTTGTGGTACGGGAAGGGGGGCGGTGAGAAAAAGCAGCGCGAGAACGGCCGAATATCGGCGCGGAGGGGGGGGGGGGCCGCGACACTCTCTCTGCCTCTCGACCGCTCCGCTGCTGCCATGGCGACGACCACCAGTCAGGACTATTACTTGGCGCTTTGCGCGCGGCCCGTGCAGTTCGAAAAGGCGAGCCCCGTTAACTGCGTCTTCTTCGACGAGGCCAATAAGCAGGTAAGAGGCTCAGGCCGCGAAAAGGGGCGGAGTCCTAACCCTGGTTCCACCCTCCGTCCGCGCGAACTGTCAGTCGCGGATTCATCCTTCTATCCTTCCCGCGACTGGACCGCAGCGCTGCCGTGTCTTGTGGACAGTGGCCGCCTTCCGACTTTTCCAGAGCCTAAACCAACCTGGGACACGGTCCCCACGTTCATGTCTCTTTTCTCCACAATACGCATCCGGTTTCTTGCTTTTTCTCCTCCCTAGCAAAGACTTCTACAATTGTATAATTGTATGGAATGAGGTTTACATGTTTAAACAAGAGATGGAGCTTCTTAGGAAAAGGTGACAAAAGTCTGCATTTGTGATGATGCGCTCCTTTGCATCCAAGAAGCCTCTGACTTCAAGAAAACACTGTTGTGATCCACTTGGGGCAGGGTACCGGATACTAATGCGTGGGTCATGTTGAAAATGAGTGATAAAATACAATGTTGGATGAAAGGATTTTCCTCTGAATTGTACTGTGCATGACTAACATAGAGTTATAGTACTAGCGGGCAGATATTTTGTGTGTGCATGCATGTATTTGGTATATAGATGCTGGCAAAAAGTTCTTCAGTTATCACAATTGCTCTGTCTTTTTTTAAAGATGTGGGAAAGCGTTCTTGCATCTTTTTACAAATATGTGTTTGGTAGGGAGTTCGGTAGACAAGGTGAAAGACCAGCTGGTGAACTGTAAGGTGAACCTCAAATTGTTTATCAGCAGCCAGTACTTACTATGATGTTATGTGTTAAAAATTGATGAGTTTTTTTTTTAATCTGCAAAATTATATATTTAAATAAACATTTTTTTTCCTGAGAAAATTGTATGTGAGTGCTTTCACATGACATGGTTTTAATCATGTATTCCTCATGTACTGTTTTGCTGCCTTGAAATGGCTTCATGTGATTTTGGTCTCAAAGGACAACTGAGAATCTGATAGTTGAAATTTGTTTCTGAAGGGTTCTTTTTTTTAATTTTGCGTACTTTGTTCTGCACTTTGGCCTGTGTAAAACAGAATACTGTGTCCAGGAATGAGGAGCCTGTGGCCCTGGAGTCAGATGCAGTCCTCAGCTTAATTTTATAGAGAGAAAGTTGCTTGTTCAGATTTTTGGCAAAAGCCATCTCCAGCAAGGAGTAGGGAGGAGGAGCAGAGAAAAAAATAGTGGGTGACATTTTATACTTTCATCACCACTACTTCTGTCAATTTATCAGCATGTGGTCCCTAGGAGTTATGTGTGAGGAACACTTTTTAATCTTGGTTTAAAAAGAAAAATTGTGTTACAGCCTGTTTATTCTGTTAATTAAATTACTTTGATATTTAAAACAGGGAATCTTATGGGAAACAAATTCTATTGTTTTGGAGTAGAAGAACTTTTAAAGTAGGATACTAGCTTAAAGAAGTTTCTTCAGATATTGATAGATGGGAGTCATTAAAGGTGAATGCTCTCAAAATGAATATTATTCCCAGATTAATTCATATTCTGAGAGGAATTCCTATTCAAATATCTGGAAAATATTTTCAGAAAATAAATTCTTTGTTTAGAAAATTTTTATGGAAAGAATATTTGATTCCAAGAATATCTTTACAAAAAATGCAATTACCATTTAATGAGGGAGAATTTGGTTTTCCGAATCTGGAGCTATATCATCAAGCTTACCTGTTGTCAAGTATTAAATACTGGAAGCCAACAATTGGTGTTATTTTACTGATTTGGACAAGTTCGTAATATACACATATAGCACTTTTCGTTGGATGGACAGTATTAGGATCTAAATACAATAGAACTCTAGTATCTCTGGAAACAATTATGTCACTTTTAAAGCTATGGAATGTAATGTCTAATAAAAAATGATTTGATCCTTTTCCCCATGCTAAATTGACTTTATGGGGAAATCCAACTTTAAAAATAGGGAAAAAGATGGTGATATGGAAAAATTGGATGGAATCAGAGGTATTGACCTTGGACCAATTGATAGATAATGAAGATAAATTTTAACATATGCTGTGTTAAGAGATAAATATCATCTATTATACAGGTGAAACTCGAAAAATTAGAATATCGTGCAAATGTTCATTTATGTCAGTATGCCAACTCAAAAGGTGAAACCAATATATGAGATAGATGCATTATATGCAAAGCAAGATATGTCAAGCCTTACTTTGGTATAATTGTGATGATTATGGCGTACAGCTTATGAAAACCCCAAATTCACAATCTCAGAAAATTAGAATATTACATGATATCAATAACACAAGGATTGGAAATAGAACAATATCGGACCTCTGCAAAGTATAAGCATGCATATGTACTCAGTACTTGGTTTGGGCCCTTTTTGCAGCAATGACTGCTGCAATGCGGCGTGGCATGGATGCTATCAGCCTGTGGCACTGCTGAGGTGTTATGGAAGACCAGGATGCTTCAGTAGCGGCCTTCAGCTCCGCTGCATTGTTCGGTTTCATGTCCCTCATCTTTCTCTTGGCAATGCCCCATAGATTCTCTATGGGGTTCAGGTCAGGGTAGTTTGCTGGCCAATCAAGCACAGTAATCCCATGGTCATTGAACCAGGTTTTGGTACTTTTGGCAGTGTGGGCAGGTGCCAAGTCCTGCTGGAAAATGAAGTCAGCATCTCCATAAAGCTCGTCTGCGGAAGGAAGCATGAAGTGCTCCAAAATCTCCTGGTAGACGGCTGCATTGACCCTGGACTTAATGAAGCACAGTGGACCAACACCAGCAGATGACATGGCTCCCCAAATCAACACAGACTGTGGAAACTTCACACTGGACTTCAAGCATCGTGCATTGTGTGCCTCTCCATTCTTCCTCCAGACTCTGGGTCCTTGGTTCCCAAATGAGATGCAAAAGTTGCTCTCATCAGAAAAGAGGACTTTGGACCACTGGGCAACAGACCAGTTCTTTTTGTCTGTAGCCCAGGTAAGACGCTTCTGACGTTGTTTGTTGTTCAGGAGCGGCTTGACAAGAGGAATACGACATTTGAAGCCCATGTCCAGGATCCGTCTGTGTGTGGTGGCTCTTGATGCACTAACTCCAGCCTCAGTCCACTCCTTATGAAAGTCCCCAACACTTTTGAATGGCCTTTTCCTGACAATTCTCTCCAGGCTGCGGTCATCCCTGCTGCTTGTGCACCTTTTTCTACCACACTTTTCCCTTCCACTTAACCTTCTATTGATGTGCTTTGATACAGCACTTTGGGAACATCCAACTTCTTTTGCAATTACCTTTTGGGGCTTTCCCTCCTTATGGAGGGTGTCAATGATGGTTTTCTGCACAACTGTCAGGTCAGCAGTCTTTCCCATGCTTGTGAGTCCTACTGAACCAGCCTGAGAGACCATTGAAAGGCTCAGGAACCCTTTGCAGGTGTTATGGATTCATTAGCTGATTAGAGTGGGACACTTTGAGCCTAGAATATTGAACCTTTTCACACTATTCTAATTTTCTGAGATTGTGAATTTGGGGTTTTCATAAGCTGTACGCCATAATCATCACAATTATACCAAAGTAAGGCTTGACATATCTCGCTTTGCATGTAATGCGTCTATCTCATATATTGGTTTCACCTTTTGAGTTGCCATACTGACATAAATGAACATTTGCACGATATTCTAATTTTTCGAGTTTCACCTGTATGTAACTGAGTGGCAAGATTTACAGTTACAACATTTGTTAACAGCATTGTTTGGACCAGCAGCATTTTCAGCTTCTGAGACACCTGAGATATTAGAACAACTTGTTAAATTCTTTAAAAAATCTACTATTAATTTTTATAGATATTTGTTATCAATAAATCAATTTGATATGCAGATGTTAAATGATAAGTGGAATAAATAATCAGAGGTTGCTATATTGCCTAGACAATGGGAGACTGTCTTAACTTCTATAGCAATAGTGTCAATGGATCTTAAACTACGTCTTATACAACAAAAAATAATATTTATAATTTATTGAACTCCATTACGTCTGTATAGAAAAGGATTGTCTAAGACAGCATTTTGTTAGAGATATAATGAGGACAATTCTTTAAAACACATGTTTTTACAATGTCCTATATTTACTAATTTTGGAAGAAAGTAGTGGACCATATAAATGTGACTGTGACAAAAGCTAAAATTTTCAGAGGATAATATTCTCTTGAATTATATACCTAGTACATGGAACTTGACAACTGGACAGCGTAAATGGATTCTCTGTGACCTTACTATGGCTAAAAGACTGATATTGCAGCATTGGAAAGATAAATGTATGACCCCATTTACTCAATGAATTGAAGACCTGATTGCACTTGCCACTTATGAGTGGACCTATAGACGTAGACTTTGTATGGACAAGTATGATGAAATATGGGATTCATTTATATAAAATACAGTAGGTTAAAAAAAACATGATAGTCATATAAATGTATTAGAAATATATACATACTTGAATAATATTTACATTAGAGAAGTATATATAGAATTGTAACTGTTTATTGTTATAATGACATATCATACTATTTTTTTTCCCTTTGTCGTACTTATTTCACTTTTTTGTAAAGCACTTTTTATGTTTTTTTTCTCTTTGACAATGTATGTATCTCCATCATTATTTTCACTGTGTTTTTCTGTTTCTCTTTTTTTGTTATTAATTAAAAAGCAATAAAAATAAATAATAAAAAAAATACAATACTAGCTTGAAACTGAAACCACATCTTTGTCTATTTAGGTTTTTGCTGTTCGATCTGGTGGAGCTACGGGGGTTGTAGTCAAAGGCTTGGAAGACCGCAATCCTATCTCATTTAGGTGATATAAATGTATTCTGAATGGTGTTTTCTTTTTTTGATAGCTGATTTCTATTGTGTTGCAAACTTTTGCAAATACAAATATATCATACTGTTCAAAGGATATTTCTTTTCTTTTCATTGTATGAAGTTGTCTTTCACTATGTCAGTAAATAACAACGATTTTAAAATACACAAAACTCAAGAATGTAAATGTAATTGCTTTTGCTTTTACTTTTACTTTATCTTGAGTACATGTGTCAGTACAACTTGATAGTATAAACTGCATGTAATTAGAACTATAGTTGGGAGAATTAATATGTCAATCTGTAGTGCATGTGATTTATTTGATTCACTATATGTTAAAATTAGTTTGATAAAGACTCTTTCTTAATGAGCTGTTCTGTTTAAAATGAAGAGTCCTATACAATAGTACTCTGACATCATGCTGAGATTTAGTCTACATAAATGATTGAGCATGCAGACTCTTTGAATCTAGACTTAATATGTATATCAGTAAATCATGCTGATTAAATCCAATATTGTTGAGCACTTCTAAAACTTGTGAATATCAGGCAGAAGTTGAGCAGTCAAGTATAAGCTTTCTTTTTCCACTGCACAGAGGGCCTTCTGTGCGGGAATATAGCGTTAATCAAATATACAGACTTTTCTTAATATTGAAAAACTATCTTTGTAGAAGATTCCAAGCATAAAGGAGGTCTGTTTGCTTACATCTATTGATCGCTCGATCGATATATTTATTTTTATAAAAGGCTTTGGATTTAACATTGTAATACTTCATAATGTGCAAATGTATTACTGACGCATATGTCCTTTCTTCTCCTGAACTAGTGAAGTTGTAAGATCAGTAGCATCTGTTTTAATTTGGATCATAACAGTTTATTATTTTATTGAAACTGGGACAGATGGTGGTTTGACCTCTAGCAAGAATAGTCAAGGGCTGAATCTCATGGATAATTCTTATATATTTCTATGACATTACCTTTTACTAAACTACTTTCTAAGCCAAAGTGCTCAAATATTGTAACTGTTGTATATTGATCATAATTACGTTTCTATGTAATCATAAGGATGGAAGGGTTTATTTAATTTTGAAAAGTTATAAAAGCAACAATTTTTAATATTTTTCCCCTTGTGAAATTCTCAACTTGAGTCAGCCTTGAAATAGTAATTCAAAATAACATCAGATGGGCACTGAATACTTAGCCTCCTCAGACCATATGCACAAATGCATCCTTTAATTTTGTCCTAGATATGTTAGTGGCTATCATTCATTCATATAGAAGAGTGAAGTCACTACAGTTGTGGATACTGTTCAAATGGAGGTAGTACCATCCTCACTTCAGTCTACAATGTGGGATTATTCATTCCCCGCTTAGAGCCCATGGGAGTGCAGTGTAGACAAGCACAGAGAAACATAATCAGACAGCCTGGCGCTTTGCAGTACAGTATACAGTGTAATATATACCTCACCATGTTAATCAACATTTCTGCAACTCAACATAATCATACTAATTTTGTCCACATATTCCATGAACTGTTACCTTGTTTTTTGGCCTTCTGGAATAACTAATATAACAATGCTATAACCACTAAACCTCACTTCCTTTGGAATAAGCATGGATATTAGGGATTGGCAATTTTTATTTATTTATTTTATATATCAAATTTGTTACAGCCCATCTCGTTGAAACGACTCTGGGCAGTTTACAAAACACTTAAAATCAGTTAAAATTACAATATACAATTGTAAATTGGCAATTCCCCCCTCTTTTAAAAAATTTATTGAACTTCAAAACTATTATAATTAACATTAAAAAAAACACCTTCAGATAATTTAAGCTAATTTCCCCCAGCCCAAGTCAGCATGGCTGTTGTAGAAATTGTTATCCATACTGTATGAAATTATTATCCAAGACATCTGGATATATATACTGTAGAAATTGTTATCCAAGACATCTCCTGTATCTAAAATACAAAAATGAATTCCTACTGTAATTCTGTTTGTAGAATGGAAGACAAAGGAGAAGTGAAGTGTATCAAGTTTTCTTTGGGAAATAAGATACTGGCTGTTCAGAGAACATTGAAGAATGTGGTAAGAAATATCTTTCTTAAAATGGAAAGATGCAGGTTTTAAAAAAAGCACAATATACTACTTATTATTTGTTTATTATTAAATAAATAATAAACATTGGATGAATGGTTGGGTTTTGTTTTTGTTTCCTTTCCACCCTTAATGACTATGTTTTATATTTGTTCATAATTTTTATGTACAAATACATATTATGTACAAATATGTATGTACATAATATTATTAAAAACTCTGAGATGTGATTGTTTGAAACGGGTATGGAAATATATCACATAATTTAATAGCTGATAATGTTAAGAAGAATTAGAATAATTAGAAAAAGTAGATGAAATAAACTTCATTTATATAGATAATTCCCCATTTGTAGCCAAGTAGTTATTGTAAAGTCATTTGGAGCCAATTCAAAAAGGAGTACAACATATTAGGAATGTGTGGAAGTACTTCTGACAGTGTCTCTAGTCCTTACCAGCTGATACCAGATTCAGTTTGTAGGCTCTCCTTTCCAGAGGGAGAAGAATACAGACTGCTGCAGATGAATTCAAGAACTGGTAGTGAGTTCTATGAAAACTCTTTGAAGGGCTTTCAGTTTACCTCTTGTTCCAAGGATTTGCACCTTTGGATTATGTTGTATTAAGTGTATTTTCTCATCTATTTTCATCATTGCCTTTTTGCTTATGTATACTTTCCACCTTTTAATTTCTATTCCATTTGTATTATAGTGCAAAGATAGTTGAGGAAAGTAAGATGGAAATATTCATGCAGAAAATATGTTTCTAGATGTCTTTATACTTATATATTTCTTTCAAGGAAATTAACGAAGTCTGACATTTTGCCGACTGGTGCACCAAAACTGATGGAAATCCCTGGGCTAGGTATGCCTATCTCTGCAGGTTGAGCCTACAAATATTTTTTAATTGCTTCTGTTTTTTATGTCATTCCAGGACTTCCTGAACTTCATTCCAGACAGTCCACAATTAGAATACACTCAAGAATGCAAGGTACATGTAACAAAATACTGAACTAAAGCAATCCTTCAGCATATTGAAGCATTCATTAACCTAACAATGAGCTGCCTCAGAATGACATCTACAATCATCATCTTAGTATTCTGAAAACTTTAACTGTAAATCATAAAAATGCTTTAGGTGTTAGTTACCCTTCCTCCCAATCAGTGTGCTAGCCTGAAACAAAATGGCTATTAGCAAGCTTGGATTGATTTCTTAAGTTTTGCAAGCATAAATATGTACAGTGAAAAGGAAAGGAAAAGCTTGTCAAGTAGTTAGGGGAGTAATAATTAATACTGCTTAGCTGCAAGAATTAAAATCCTTCTGCCCATTGTTAATCAACTGCTAGGAAGTAAAAAAAAAGGGTCAAACATATATAATGCACTATTTCGGTTTAACATTTTTCAGCTAGTGGTGTCCCATATGCATTTCTAAGTGCTGCTTTAGTGAACAATAATCTTTGTAAATGCCTAGTCATCTCATGTGGGTTCAGAGCAAATAATTTATATTGTGAAGTGCAGTTTTTCTTTCCACTTAGTGTCCTGTAATGTTAATTCTGATTAAATTATTTGATACCAAATATTAAAAAACTAATGTACTCTATCAGTGAATGAATTTTGTCAAAATTATAACTTAGATTTGTTTAACAGCTAATATTATTTTCAGTGAACAAGAAATAAGGAACAATTCTCTACAGGAGAGGGGGAAGTCTTTTTTGTCCCTGTGAGCATGCGGTATTGGGTGGGTGGTTTTTCCTAGCTCAGGCTCAGATGAACAGATACCATTCTTTTACACTGGTGTCATATGGGTCAGTCATTAGGAGGCTTGAAGCGTCATCATTATGCTGATGATACCCCTCATTTTCTCTGCGTTGTTCGAATTAGGGAAGGCTATGTAGGCCTGGATTGCCATCTCGACAAAGCAGTGGGCTGGATGAGGGTCAGTAACCTGAGGCTGAATCTTAAAAAGATAGTAAAAATGTAGATAGGCAGCTCCCTTGACTGGAAATTAGAAAGGAGAGTTGCTGCTCTGGACAATGTTACAATCTCTCCGAAGGAGCAGATATGTAACTGGGAACGCTCTTGATCAAAACAGGCATACATTTCCTCCTGGGCAGAATGACCTATGCGCTCATAACCTTAAGACTGGATAATTATAATATGCTTTTCTGGAGCTGCTTTGGGAGTTGGCCTAGAAACTGCACCTAGTGCAAAAAGCTATAGCTAAGCCATTAAAGAAGACAGTCTGTCCAAAATGTATTACACTTGTTCTAAAAGTGCTGCTATGGGTGCTAATATGCTGCAAAGCCATTCAAGCTGCTTGTGTTAATATATAAAGACCTATACAGCTAAGGACCTGATGAAATTGTTTTTATTTATGTATCCACTTGGACAAGATCTACAAATACTCTCTTGACAGTGTATTTGCCAGAGATTTGCTATATGGCAAGATGACACAGGGCATTCTCAATTTAGGTGCACTGCTTTTTAAATATTTAAAAGGAAAAGTGGAAATAAGTTTTATAAGGAAATATATAAACTGATTTTACTTTATATGAGAGTGTATATATAATTGCCTATTTTAATTAAATGTTGTTTATTATTAAAGACCAAGAATGCCAGTATTTTAGGATTCTGCTGGACAGGCTCTGCAGAGATAGTCTTCATAACAGATCAGGGAATTGAGTTTTACCAGGTGAGAAAAAATATAAATCTTTTTTTTAAAAAGTCTGCTAACTTGTTTTGTGATATTGAGTCATCTTAAAGGATTAAACGGTTTATAGTTCATTGTGGATGAGATATTACACTGTTTGTTTTGGTCTTGTGAAATCTAAGTTTAATTTCAATTAACTTCTCATATAAATACTTGGAATAGCCTCAATTTTCTGAAGAAAGATACTGTAGCCTGAAAATGAAGGTTTTTAGCTAAGTAATATTTTAGTAATAAAAATGTCATTGATAATGTGAAAAATTGGACATGTAAGATATTTGCTGTATTACACAAAATATAGTATATTACATAGCAGTCGTTAGTAAAATTGTGCAAATTTAGATTTGCTTCACGAAAGCAAAGAGGGGACTTGATTTGCCTCAAAGAAGCCGTTTGGATGGCCTCAAACAACTTCTGAACAGTTCTTCAGGCTCCTCTCAATCTTTTCCCACAGTGCTGTGCCAGAAAGCTGCAGGACTCCTTGCAGCATGTATTGACGTTGCCCAGCCTGGAAGATGTTCAGAGTGTGCCAAGGGGGTTTCATGGTGGCCATCTTTGCACATACTGCAGGATTGTCTGAAGTGTGCTACAACCTCCTAGTCTGGAAGACCTTCAGCACACACTGAAGACATTCCAGCTGTTTGCACTTAGCATATATGGTGCGATTGCTTACAGTGCTGAGCAAAGCTGTGCAGCCTGCAAGACCTGCAGAACATACTTAGGAGATTCCAGAGGGGCCACTTCGAGTTGACGTTGCCAGCCCTGAAGCACTTCAGTCAATGGTGTGGGTGAAGGCTCCTCTCAACCTTTTCTTGCAGCTCAAACTGTGGGACAAGGTTAAGAGAGACTGTAGAGCAGAGCTAGGCAAAGCAATGGGCAGCTTCACTTCACTCTTAGAAATGAGAGGGTTGTGTTGTTTCATGAAGCAACTTCAAGGTTGTGTTTTGTTTCAGTCTGCAGAAGTGAAACATCCCTTTGAAGTTTGCACAGCCCCAGTTGCTAGGTGCCTTTGCCATACAGTTCATTTCAGATCACTAATTTAGTCATCTCTTTATTATTCCCTTTTTTTTTTACTTGTACATAGATACAATGTAATATACTACGGTTCTGACCGACAACTGAAAGAATCCCATAAAGGACATGGTTAGTTAGATGGCTTAGAGGTCACTTAGAAATAATTGTTCTTGGCATCTTTTTCTAGTTGTATTGTTTCTAAAAACAATAGTCTTAACTAGAGTCATATAAGAACTTTAGAAGAGTAAAGTGCTAATTGCTTTAATTTGTCTGCAGTCAAGCAGGGAATCACCCACTGCAGCAATTTTCAAAATCAGAAGTTTTTTTAAATAAATTATTTGATTTTTCAGTTCTAAAATATGTAGCCGGTTTGAAAATATTTAGTATATTGGTTTGATTGTAAAGCTTTATTTTGTATCTTTAGGTATTACCAGAGAAACGAACTTTAAAGCTTTTGAAGAGTCAGAATATTAATGTAAACTGGTTTATGTACTGTCCTGAGAGCTCTGTCATTCTTTTGTCAACTACAGTACTTGGAAATGTTCTCCAGCCATTCTATTTCAAGGTAAAATAATATTACTGCATTCATTGTAATATCCGTGGTTACTTTGCACAGTTGCCCAGGGGCTTTTTAAAGGTATTTATGTTTAATATATAAGAAATACATTTTAATTTGTTGTGTTCTTTTACATCTAAAATAAATATTTCAGTCAATTTACTAATTCCAATACTCAGCAGCAAATTAATTTCACAAATTTTGCATTGGGAAGCAAAAATTATAGCATTTGATTTTTAGATGGATTAAAGTGTATGTAAACTAAAGCACTGGAAACATAACAAAAAAAATGTAGGTGGGGTTTTTTTTTACCATATGTTTTGCTGGAACGTGTTATAGAATGGTAAGTAATATAATGAAATGTGAAAGAGTTATATAAAATGTAATGCAGTACTGAAGATACTTTTCACTTAGGCTGGAGCTATGGCAAAGCTGTCCAAATTCGAAATTGAATTACCTGCAGCACCAAAGTCTTCCAAGCTCAGCCTTTCTGAAAGAGATATTGCTATGACTACAATGTAAGTATATTATTGTGGACCTTTTTTTCCTTAAGATGCTTTATTTTCCTTTTCTGAGCAATAGATTGACTTCTTACTAAAGACAAACAGCATTTTCTTGATCAATAGGAATGGACTCCACTTGAAGTCACTTTTAAGTCAATTAACTTCTTTGAATAGAGAAGAAATGGGCAAATAAGCAAACAAAACTTTAAAATTCCCCTTCCAGCATCTAGTCAAAAGTGAAACTATTCTTTTAAAAACTGCTGCAAAAAATCATAGAAATTATTTGTGAAAATAGCTTGTAAGTTAACACAGAATAATCTCAATGTCACTTTGAAAAGATGAAGGATACCTATCTGTAGTTTATTCTGAAAAAATAAGCAAAAAAGCTTTTCAATTTTCTTATGAGTTATTTAACAGGCAAGAGAGCCATTTTCGTCTTGCAGTCAAGGTACTGGATGAGAAGTGGAAAATCCTGAATTTTAGTCCTGCTTTAAGCATGGAAACCAGCTTCCATTTTGGGCCAGTCATTCTCTTTCAGCCCTAGGAAGAAGGCAAGGGCAAACCACTTCTGAAAATGTTGCCACAAAAACCGCATGGACTTCTGTAATCACCAGGAGTCAAGACTGACCCAAAGGTGCTTATGCACACACATGCAAGAGTGTACAAATATTTGATGTAATTCTATTTATAAAATAGTATCCATTAGCTGCTGAGAGAGATTTCTTTCACCTTGGAACAGATTGGCTCAACTGATTATTATTTTTGAAGTTTCTTATTTAATGCCATGGATTTATGTCTCATTTTTGTTGTTGTTGATTGAATGGGAACTTTTAATCTCCCATTCAGGCACCAGTTCCTTTTTCTGGATCATGCTCAATAGTTGTAGTCTAAGAAAAGCTTTTCTCTTCAGTTGTCTATTTCCAAGGTACTTATAATTTATGTTTGATGCATTTCCATGTAAGAACTGTATGAAGGAGAGATGAAAAATTGAAGGAACTAAGGAAAAAATAAGATGGAATATTTAAAAAAAAACAGTGATGATGACCTATTTCAGCTTGGTAGATTTGCTGTGGGAATCTTGGGAAAGTAGTCTAAATATGCAGCCATTAAATCAACATTTATAATGAATGTCTCATATTTTCACTTAAGAATGTGAGAATGAAAGTTCATTGTACCTTTGTTGATTTAAAGGAAGTATATAGGGTAAGTAGAGTTGAATTACGGAAACTTTGCACTAGTATGGAGTGGAAGGTCTGTTTCTGAATGTAATAAAATGGAAGTAAAGTATGTGTGAGAATGAATGTGGTGTGCTTACAAATGGCTCAACATAGCAATTTTTCTCGAAGTAGACACTTCCTGCTTCTTTTTACTCAGACTTCCATTTTTTCTGGGGTTACAATATTTAATCTGGAGCTCCAGGGAAATGTAAAATCTTACTTGTTTCCAGCTTCTGTCCATCAACATTTGCCCCTTTTCCTATTTGCTTTTGTTTTAAGCAGCCAACTCCTTTCTTTCTCTAGCAGAGAGAGGACTTGCGGTAGCTCTCTGTGACTATATGAAAAAAGACATCTCTCTCTCACAGTGGTTTATTGGTGGTGTTTGAGCATCTGTGAATGTCTGAACCTATCAGGGGACACAATACATTCACAAGAAATGCCTTTAGTGTCTTAGGCTAACTATTTATTACTCCTTCTTTGCATTCTGCAAAAGTAGCTTGTCCTGAAAGAAAATAGCATGATGAGATTGTGTAGATGTATGGATTTGATGGATGTCAGGAAATCTTATATGTAGATTGATCTATCCTTTTAAAAATCCGCTTAGAAGTTATAAATTCATTCTTTTTCTTTAGATATGGGCAGCTTTATGTTCTTTATTTGAGACATCACTCAAGGACTTCAAACAGTACTGGAGCTGAGGTGGTTCTTTATCATTTGCCAAGGTAAAGTTCTTGTTCTTTTCAGCTTTCATAGCAAAAATACTAAAAGGAGACGACTAAGGTTGCTGATTAACATTTTTTTCCTCCCCAATAAATGCTACCACAGGGAAGGCTCCTGTAAGAAATTGCATATGTTGAAGTTGTATAGGACTGGGAAGTTTGCACTGAACGTTGTTGATAATTTAGTGGTAGTTCATCATCAGGACACTGAGGTACTACTTTTTCTCTGCATTATATTTTTGGTAGCTCAAGACATCTATTTTATATTCCTTTGCATATTTTTGCTTAAAATACATTTGGAAGGTACCATGGTAGGAAAATTTATGTATGGCTGAAGTCATATAAAAGCTGGGTTATTTGTGGGACCTCATCTCCCCGGTTGTTTTCACCTGTCCCACTAGGTCCAACAGAAGGAGCATGCTCCGGGTCCCTTCAATTAAAGTGTCATCTTATGAGACTTCAGAAACATACCATACCCCTGAAGATCAGATTGGCCCCAACTCTGCTGGCCTTTTGTAAAGCATTGAAGACCTGGATGTGCTCTAGGGCCTGGGGATCGTGAGGTTAGATAGTCTGTTGAGAGGTTTCTTTCTGTTATCTTATTGGGTTCATCCTTGGTTGAAGGATTGTTGGTTTTTTATTCCAGTAATACTGTTTTTTATAGTTTTAATGTGTTGTTAGCTGTCCAAAGTTGCATTAATGAGATGGGCAGTCATCTAAATCAATTAAATAAATAATGCTGGTGTGATTAGAGAGATACTATCTTGGACTTTTAAGGTACAGTGTTAATATTCAGGTGTTCATAGAGAAGGACAGTATTATTGTAATAAATAAATAAAATAACACCATTGGATGCAACTCAAATTTGGTTTATCTGAACAAATATTATGGTTGGCAGAAAGTTTTTCCCTCATATTTTCCCATACCTCTTCTATAGGGTTAAAGATCTGAGAAATGTGCAGGAACAGATGGAAAACACATTACACAAATAGAAGGATATTAGCATATTGATGAATGTACTCCATACATAATTATATTCAATTGGAATTCACTTGTAGGATAGGATCCTAATACTTACTGTGATGCCAAATAGATAAAAAAAACTTGTCATGGCTACACCCATCATTTTGTTGCTTTCCGTATGCATGCAGTTTAGCTTGAATACATACTATAAAAAGATTTTTGGTGTTTTTTAGACCTCTATTATATTTGACATCAAATTAAAGGGGGAATTTGATGGCACAGTTACACTGCACCAACTTGTACTTCCAGCTCGATCCATACAACCATATCAGATTCCTGTGGCAGGTACAGAATTGCATTTTTCACATTATCTTGAAAATACAAATACTGTATGTATCTGTAGTTTTGAAGATAGAATTGCTAGGTTTCTGATTAAATAAAATATACGTTCCAATATTCTTAGTATTTCATTTGACTATATTTCTTGGTGTCACATGTTCATTATATTTAATAAATATGAAACAAGGTAAACAGAAATGAGCAATATTTCATCTAATATATTGTTCTGCTCTTGGGAGGAAAAAGCCTGCAGTTATGGCCCATCATAGCTGTTCTCCTTATATTATGTCAGTCAGACAGCAGATATCTATTACTGTTTTGACAGAAAAGTATCTGGTGCTACAACCAAGATGGACCTTGATCAGATGCTTCCTACTTCTAAGCAGCAATCTTTCTTCACATTCCTTGTTTGGGATGTTTTTTATACTGGCTATTTTTCTGAAATTGAAATAGCTTCAGCTAAATGTGAGACATACTTGTGAGGACTGGAATAGTAGATATGCAAACATCAGTACACAGAATGACTGTCTTAGAATGGACCATGTTCTTTCCTTTCTAAACTTTTAAGTTTAGAGCTTTGAAAAAAGTAAATGGAAAGGAATTTTGAATAGAGTTGTGCAGCAGTTTGGATTTGAAGACAAAAAGGCGCTTTGGAGTATGTATGCATAGCATCTGCTTGCAGCTCCTTCAGGCAAATATGACGTTTCATGGAATCGTGGTTCAGTTCAGGGGACAACCACCCCAGGAAAAGACACAACTGCTTTAAGCAGACTGAAAGTTGCTACATTTTTTGAAAATTGGTGCTTTGATCATTCTCCAAACTACATCTTTACCTTCAAAGCAGTGTACAGCCATAATTGTGAAGTCTCTTGTCAATTTCCCACGTGGATATCTAAGCAGCAGGTAAACCTTAAATTTTCATGGAAGCTAGGTTGGCAACTGTTGGAAATGAAAGTGCCTGATAAGAATTTCTCCTGTACCATGTGGAAGTCTGTTCTCTGCTGAGTTCTAAGTTTTTCAGACTGAGGTCTGCCATTTGCATCACAATATTCTCCAAAGGATAAGATATAGATGTTTTATCTTTAATATTATGAGCACTACTTCTGAATTCCATTTGGACATCTAAACTGGTATTGCTCAATTAATTAGGAAATGAACTATTTGCCTTCCTGACAGTTATCAATCATCATTTCCTGGAAGAAGTGCTAGAATCCTAAAACAGAAGTACTTGCGTTGAGGGAAGATATGACATCTTGTAAAACAATCTGCATTTATTGAGTATAAAGTTTAATAAGCTTAAAATTATCTTGCATTGAATATAATTCAAAAGATGCTATGATTCATATTTTAAAAGAATTAAATGTTAAACCTTTGGAAAGTTAGCTTTTGGTGTGCCTTTGTTTGTTTTATATATGACAGTAAACTCCGGGCCTAAGGACTTTAGACTGAACATTCAGAGTATCCAGCTTGTTATAAAAGGAATTATTTCTGACAAACTTAACAAATAATTTCCTTTCTAACCCATATAAATCACATCTTTTTCTTATTTGTAGGTCCGGCTTCTGTAACCAATCAGTTTCCAGTTCCCTGTAAACTCTGTATCCTTGAAATAAAAATCACAGATCTTATTTGATTCTGTGGCAAAAATGATTTTTTAAATATCTGAGAGGAGCACAAGTGAGTACATGTGGTAAACATGAAGCTTTTTATCTTTGAGAGGGGTAGAAATAAATAAATAATGCAGAAATAATACACAGTGGAGTCCTGAATGTAGTGAGGAAACTCTCAATTAATAGTCCTCACTTTAGCGGACTCTAGCTGCAACAGACAAAATCTACTTCTGTGTGTTGGATTGCCACTTAACATATTTTTAAAATACATACGGTACTGTACAGATTTATGTAATTCTGTTCAGATTTAACACACATTTTGCTTTAATGGACACCCCTCCTCCCCATTAATCTATTAAATTGAGGGTTTATTGTATGTTGCTGTGCAGGCTATAAAATTGTATACATCTTTGTTTTGAAATTTGTCTGCATTCAGTGTGATTTACCTTCAGAATGTATAGAGGAGTGATGACTAATTTTCTAAGTCCTTACTAGTCCTTTGAATTGGTCCCAGAAGTCTATTGGTAATGTATGTGTGTATAGAAAACATTGCAAATTACGTTTATGTGCAACTCTTTACTTTTGGTGTTCTTCTAAAAGGCTTTGGCACTAGTAGCTTCTTTCCAGCTAATGACTACTATGTGTTTGAGAAATTTGATGCTTAGTGAATTGTTGATTTCTTACCTTTTGAAGAGCAGATCCTTAAACCATATCACACTGTTTCTTGAAATACTAATGATCTTTGGCACAAAAGAGTTTGACATATAATTTGCTGAGGGACATCATGTGTTTAAAGAACAAATATCCTTGTCTTCCTTGGATGCATGAAACAAGTTGTGTGCCTCTTTGAGCTGTTACTCAGAGTGGCTGCATAAACAATCAAAACTTTTACTGAGGCAAAACCCACTGGATGTTGGTAAGAGTTTTGCTTAACATTTAGATTCATCATCCTGGATTGTCTTTCAGCCTGATATTATCATCAGTGCAAGTGAAGGTATGAAACTGTCAACATTCTTTTTTTTATCAGTGCATTGTAATGTTTGTAATACAAAGTATTAAATATGTTGCTTGTTTTGAATATATTAATTAGATACCTAATGTTAAATAACCTGGTATCTTCCAGACCGTTAGCTTCAACAATCCCTTTCTTTGCTATTGGTCATGCCAAATAGGGCTGATAGGAGTTGAAATCCAAAGTATCTGGAGGATACTAGGTTGCTTAGTATCAGAATGTGGTGAAGAAGGAATTCTGGTAAAATACTTTTTTACCTCTGAAACTCAGCTTAATTTGTTAAATCTCACTCTCTTGAAGCTTATTGTAGTAAGTTGGATCTATTTTTGGAGGAATGTACTCTTTTTTTTTTTTTGCTTTGCTTTGTTTTTAATGTAGGTTATCTCTGGAATCTGCAAATGAAACTTGAACCTACAGTAAATCTCTTGCCAGACAAGGGAAAGCTAATGGACTTCCTTCTGCAAAGAAAAGACTGCAAGATGGTTATTCTTTCTGTGTGT
Source organism: Liasis olivaceus (assembly GCA_030867105.1). Lineage (NCBI taxonomy): Eukaryota > Metazoa > Chordata > Lepidosauria > Squamata > Pythonidae > Liasis > Liasis olivaceus. The sequence continues at coordinate 46,682,008 of CM061350.1, read as the reverse complement.
TCTCAAAGTAAGCTTCTGCTTCCAATTTGCGGAAGCTACTATAAAGCAAACATTTCTGTGATTAAATTTTTTAAATAGCCCTCTGACATAGCATAATGTTTCTCTACAAAGTATAGTGTTCTATTAGTATAATATTTAATTATACTAATAATTAGTATAATACAGTATTTAATTATAATATTAGTATAATAATAATAAGAGTATTTTATGGCATGTGAAATAAACAGTTGCAGTTTGAATAAAAAAATTACTGTATTGTGGATCTACAATATTATTATGGCATCAAGTCTGAATGCTGCTATTACTACATTCTGTGACATTCCTTTATTTTAGATGTCTTTTCTATGTTCTGTTGCAGTGTTAAATGAACCGGAGAGAGGCTCATTGAGTGTAATTGCCACTGTATTTGACAAGCTCAATCATGAATACAAGAGATACTTAGAAGCAGAACAGGCTTATACTATGGCAAGTTGTAAACACTTTATCTTATACATGCTCTTTGATTAGCAAGAATTCCTTTATCATAAGTATGATATTGATCTAGTTTTTAATTCAATGGTTTCTAACTTTTACTTTTAAGAAGATCACTATATTATCACTGATTTGAAAGCTTCTGTGGATATCCACATAGGCAAGTTTTTTTAAACATGTTTTTTTCTTGAATGTGGCAGGTACAAGCCACTGATCTATTATTAGATTCTCATCCTCTAAACGGTGGCTCATTCTGTCATCACTCAAAAGTGTCACTGTTTAAAGTGAGAGAATGCTGTATTACACAAAGATAATTGCAAAGCAAATTCTCTTGCATCATAACAAATAGAATATTTAAATTCCCCTCTGCCTGCAGTATTCTCACGGACCACTGGTTGGAAACCCCTGCTGGAATTAATTACACAACACTTTGTTGCACATGTAATATACATTGCTGTACTATTATAGTTCAGCTGCAGTGACCAAAAGCATTAACTATTTGATATTAAGCCTAATTATTGCAAAAAAAAAAATCCACCCCAAATTGCATTCCATTTTTAATAATAATGTAATTAAAATCTTTGAAGTACCTGTATATATTTTTGGTCACAATTCTTAGTTAATCTAGACTGGTTTAACAAACTATTTAGTGACCATTTCAATTAAAGTACATGCTTTAATAACATGTTAATTTTATTTAACTTTGGTCCTTTGCAGGCATTAGAAACAGGACAGAGCCGAGGCAATCCACCACCAAAGCGACCAGTCCGTACGCAGGCAGTTATTGATCAGTCAGACATGTATACTCATGTTTTATCAGTCTTTACTGAAAAAAAGGTTGGTTAACTCATAGATAGGCAAATTCTGCTTTAATTGCTTCACTGTTCATATTACCACAGTTGAGTAATTAAAAGTTTTATAATAAGCTAGCTAATTTGCTAAAGCAAATTTGTTGAAGTCTGAATAGCAGCAAATCATTATTTAAATATAACTCAAATCCAAATTCTGTAATTTCTTATTTTCTGATAAGGAGGCCCCTCACAAGTTCACTATTGCTGTTGTAATGGAGTATATTCGGTCACTCAACCAATTCCAGATAGCTGTTCAGGTAAGTACTTGAAAGTGTCATAATTTGAAATAGCTTTTGCTGTGGATCTTTTATCCTTTCAGCTATCCAGTATACATTCAATGTTAGTTGAAATCTTGAAACCTCTCCAGAAGGCAGCTGTACACAGACCACTGCATGAGGGAGAGACCACTGCATGAATAGAGAGGTGAATACCAACCTAAATACTAAAAGGCTACATCAGGCCACTGCTGCCATCTGAGGTTTACCTGTTAGTGTCAAACTCCAGGAGAATTCCCTCATTTGGTGCTGCAAAGGAGAGTACAATCTGTTGTAAAATCAGATGTATTCTACCATCCTTATTAAATTTAGCTAATCATAATGTATCCAAATTACCTGGATTAAGCTCATTCACTCCCAACCATCTCCAGACAATGGTTCGAGAATTCTGTAACCTCTATGGAAACATAGAAATCCACCTACTGAGTATTCCCTTCATATTGATAATAGGTTGGCTCAAACCTCTGAATAACTAACCTATTTCATGTACTTGTTGAAGTGCGTGTGGAATGAGATGGAACAGAATCTGCCAACCCATTTGCATTACTCATCCAGCAAGAACTGGAAAAACTTTAATTCTGTAGTTCCTAAGGCCAACAAATAATTCAGAAGGATAAGGTCTGACAATATTGAAAACCACTAAGTGGTCTAGGCATGAATCAAGAGGGTTGCACTTTCTAATTCATTCCCAGGGGAACATTAATTTCTTAAGGTGACCAAGGTTGTCCTCTTTCCAAAACCAAGCCTAAAACTGGACTGGAATGAATCAAAACAATTGGCATCATTTAGGAATATATGGGGATATACTGGAGAATGGAATCAGCCTTCATGCAGATTATTTTTTCTACCAAGGAACAATTTCTGAACTATTCAAATTCAAGGAATGAAAATAACTTTAAATTGGTTTTCAGCTTTGAGTTCTAATGCATATAGGTTTTTGACCCAAACAATACTTGATAATGATTAGATTAAAAGTTCCCACTACCTAATCCCTTGCCACCATTTCCTCACACACGTGCAATTCTGCAAGCATAAGCAATGCTTACCTAATTGTACAGGTAGAGAGTGGTTATATAAAACTTCTAAGTTGCTTTAATGCTAATATGTAATGGAAGTTAAGCGATTAACATTTTGGCATGTATTTATTAAGCTAGTTTCAACCATTGAAACTGCCCATTTCAGACTTGAAAAGTTTTGGATGCCATGTTACTGCTTGTAAAAGTATAATACATGCGCAGATGCATTTCTGTAAAAAGACTAATGCCTTTTGGATCTACTTCACTCAAATATTTTAGATTTTCTTAAAATGTTCTGCAAGGTTTTGGTACTCTTTCGACTGTATTTGTTTTCCTTAGAAATAAATTGAGGTGTAGCTAAATATTTATAAATTTGCCTAGTTACGAGTAGTTTCAGTATGGAAATTTCCCTGTTTTCTTGTCTCCTTAGCATTTTCTATATGAACTGGTAATCAAAACCCTTGTTCAGCACAATTTATTCTATATGCTTCATCAGTTCCTACAGTACCATGTTCTCAGTGATTCAAAGCCTTTGGTGAGTAAGCTTACATATGCTCTTTTCTTTGCATCCACTCCTGCTTGTATCCCATCACGCTCCAGAAATCTCACCAATGTGTAGGATTATCCTCTTTGGCCTCAGATGATGTGGTTGCATCATAGAGAGGTAGAAAAACAATGACTTGGACAAATCATCTGCTACTGTAACCTAATGTGCTTCATTGCTGAGCAAGAATGATTTACTACGCTGCTTTTTAGTTTAAGAGCACATTGTGAAATACTAGATACTGATTTATTTCTTACTTTAGGCTTGCTTATTGTTGTCTCTCGAGAGTATTTACCCACCAGCACATCAGCTCTCTCTGGATATGTTAAAGGTAGGTACACAAAGTATAATGTGCTATTTTCTTCCTCTGGTTCTGGGTAGTGATGGGAAGGCAGTTCTGAGTAGAGCTGAAAGTCTAATTGCCCAATTGAATGTAGTCCAAAAAACTTTGTAAGGGAGATTTTGGGCCTGCCCCTGGGCACCCCCGCTGCCTATTTAAGGATGGAGGTAGGGCTCCCTTCCATCACCATTAGAATACATCTTGCATTGTTGGGGTACTATAAGAAACTAGAAAGCCTTCAAGAATCCCATCTTGCCAGACTTTGTTTTCTCCATTACAGAATTGGGAATCAGTGGACCAAACGTTTGTCACCCACCCTACAAATGTATTCCCTAGCACTTTTGGGAGAACTTAGCTCTTGAAACAAAGAAAATACTAGAGATGGGCTTTTTTGAAAGGGATGCCAGTAAAAATGCCACTGCACTACAATCATCCAAATTTTCATCTTGGCACCATCATTATTAGAAAAACATAGAAGCTTCTCCCAGTACCTGGTTAATGTAACCAGTGCTTCGTTGAGAAGGGCTTTAACATCCCTTCACCTGCAGGCCATGCCCTCCGCATATCTCGAAGGGAAATTTTGTAAGCTCCCTATCAAACAATGTCTCTGTCCTTGTTGTGTTGATCAAGTGGAGGACAAAATTATCCATTATGTCCTCCACTGCCCTATGTACAATGAGATCAGGGCCAAATTATTGATAGTAGGTGAACTCAAGGTCTCAGACCTCAAAAAATTGAATTATCTTCTTCCAGATATGTTCCCAACTGTCAGCAACCAAGTTGCTATTTTTGCTGTGCTGTCATTTAAACTTAGAAATACTTAAGTTCTTAGTTGTAGCTTTGGCTTTACTTTGCTGTAATCTTTTTACATCCAATGTTCTTTTTATTACTTCATTTTACGGTATTACTATTTTACTGTTATTCAGTTTTATGGCATGCTATAGATTATGACCTGTGGTTACAACAATAAACTTACTTACTAATAGCTGTAGTAAATAAAGTAAGGCAGCTCATGGGAAAGAAGTCATAGGTATGTTCAGCAGCCATTTACTGTAATCATTTGTGCTTTCAGAGACTTTGTACAGCAAATGATGAAATAGTAGAAGTTTTATTGTCTAAACATCAAGTACTAGCTGCCTTGAGATTTATCAGGGGCATTGGTGGACACGACAGCATTTCTGCTCGTAAATTCCTTGATGCAGCAAAGCAAACTGAAGATGAGATGCTCTTCTATACCATATTCAGGTTTTTTGAGCAGAGAAATCAGCGAATACGTGGAAACCCTAGCTTCACTCCAGGTAAACAGCAATTTGGCAGGCATGTCAAGAAAGTCAGTTTTGTTTTTTGTTTTTTACAATATTCAAAGTTCAGGGCTAATAATCCTACCTGTTAGGCTATTTCCAATGTACAGCTCCATATTTTTAATTGGTGCGACAAGGTTTCAGTAACTCCCTAATCTCTCATCAGTGGAGAGAGAAAATAGTTTTTTAAACAATTGTACATTCCTGCAAGTTAAAGATAAAAAAGCCACCCTAGCATAGATTAGTAAATCTTACCAAATTGGTATAGGTTTTTGGTAAGTACTTCATATACAGTATAAACTTTCAGAGGCCTGCTGGACCATGAACTTTATAACTCCTGCTCAACATTGATCAAAGGATGTATTAGATAATGGGTTTTTGTTTTTAAACAAGTGTAAAAAGAAACCAGGTCCCTTCCAGTGAAGGAAAATAAAATAAAACATAGGCCACTACTACTGCTTTTTCCTTAAATGAAATTTAATTTCTGAAGGCACTGTAGCTACATTTTGTATATTGAGAACAGTTGTGATAAATGGATTCTTCTAAAACCTGGGAGAAAGGATAACAGTTACTAAAACAGCTGGAACATCTGTAATGCAATATCAAACTCTAAAAAAATATGCATGATTCATACTGAAAAATTAGTGTTAAACTATTTGAATGTTGACTTCAATATAGCTACGTGGTATGGAATTATACACTCTAGTTTAACAATAGGGGTAATAGGTCAGTTGGAGGCAGTCTGCTACTACATTGTAAGAGCTGTAAGTCTGTTGGTCTTAAAAGTACCGCTTTAGAACTTACCTTCCTTAGACTCAGTAGTGCTTTGCCATTCTCATTAACTACCACCCAGTAATGAATTTGACAGGATTCAGTAGAACCTCACCTCCCTGTAATCGAAACCCTTGTCTTTGCTCCTTTGACATTTTCTGTAGGAAAAAATATCTCCAAACTCCATTTTCAAATCAGCAAATGACTTATTAATGCTCTCTCACGCATGCAGTTCCACTCTACCAGAGACCTTTGTGCATTTCTCAACAACAGCAGCTTTAGTTATCAACAGTATTCAAAAGCAAGATAAATACTTGATGAGAGCAGCTCCTGTGCTAAGTGAAGTAGTACGGTCTTTAACATTGTGGCTTAGCCAATAGTTGTGAAGTCAAATTATAATTGCTAAAGTTAGTTATATATAAAAAAAGATTGTATTTAATGCTGTGGAAAAGTAAGTGCCTAAAGGATAATTTGCAACTTTCTTTTTCTCAGTGTTCTTGATTATGCATAAAATCCACTTTTCCTAGTATTAACATACAGAACTCATAGCATATGCTATGTATACAAAGTACGCTAAATTACCTTAAATTAAACCCTTAAAATGCATCTAGTTTACCCATCTGATTTCTGTTTTTAATACAATTGCTTTATGTTCCAGCTGCCCTGTTTCAAAATTTGAGACATACATAGTAAAGAGAGGGAAGCAGAGGCAGCTCCTGAAGTTGAAATTTTTAAAAAGAAAAAGTATTGAGAATACATAAACTCAAATGTAGTTCCTTAAGACTTTAAAAATAATACTAATTACATTTTCTGTTCTTTTCTTTTAGGAGAACACTGTGAAGAGCATGTCACATTTTTTAAGCAGGTTTTTGGAGACCAAGCATTAATGAAGCCTACCACTTTCTGACATAGTAAAGCTGTTTCAGTACAAGGATGTATAAAGTTAATTTATTGCATTTATGTACTTTTACTTTTGACCTACAAAAGATCTATTTTATAATAAAGTATATATACAGACCCTTTGGCAAATATTAAAAATATTACAACATTTTGACGGATGGCTTATTTTTCTTCTAAAAATAGAGCCAAAAGTTGCATTGACTTGCTTTAAAAAACTGTCAGTGGTTTAGCAATCTAGTCTCATACCTATCACTTTAAATGTTACCAGGAAATCTATTTATATTGCAACTCAATGTCCTTTTCAGGAACAAAAACTAGAATAAATTATTATTTATGTTCTCATTAATGTTTCTAGTTAAATTAATACTGATAAATTATGTTGATATAGTTCTTCCTGAATCCAAATTCTTCAGAATTACTGGTTCTCTTTCAGTTATGTGAAGAATTAATTAATTCCAGTAGCATTTTGGAGTTGTGAGACGGTAATCATAGAAACTTGCTACAATTTATAAGTCTTCAGCCAGAATTCAGAGTCCACTGACCACTTTGTTTAAAACAGCTAGAAGAACAGGAGTTTCTCTCTTTCTGTTCCTTTGTTCCTTTCTCGTGCTGCATGTGCTTTAGCTTTATTTACTGAGGGCCCTATAGAAGAGAAAGGGAAATGTTGATTTTTTCCCCTATATTTATTAGTTCATTAATGCTAGATTATAAAACATGTTCAAAATTAAGTTGTGTTTCAAAGAAGAGCATTTGTGATGCAATAAGATGGAACAACAGACATGACTGTAATATGTTTGTGTGCCTTACATACAAATCAAGTGAAGTTTTCAAGTCATTTGAACATAATGAATCCACAGTTAAAATCGATTGTACTCCTACTGGTCAAATTAGAAGTTGATACCACAAACCATGGTTTAGCAGAATGCTGTGTTCATGTATAGCACAATGCCATGGTTTATAGAATAAGCTACTGTGGCCTAGTTTACATGTTAAGATATGATCATGGTTTACAAACAAGAATGATTACTAAGCCAAAAACACATTACTCTAGCATGATGTATAAACCCTGCCACAAGAAAGGCTAGTTTTTTCTTCTGCAGCAAGGAATTTGCATATTTTTGCTCCTGCTTAAACTTTACTTAGAATGTTAACTAATTAGTTTAAGCTCTCCAGCTTCAAAAATAATTATATGAAGATGGCTTATTTTAAGATAAATTTAAAGTTAATACATTTGTCAATCCAGAGATATTTCACAAAATGCTATGCTAGGAATTTTTTGGTATGTCATTGTGGCCTGATTTGAACATGACAATAAGCCAAAAATAAATAGTACATATTGTGGCTTAGCATGAGAAACCAGGTCTTTGTCTCAGTCGCATTAAGGATTGTGGGTGTGTGCAAGCCCAAGTAGTCTACAGGTAGTCCTCAACTTACAACCATTCGTTTAATGACCATTCAAAGTTACGATGGTGCTGAAAAAGTGACTTACGACCAGTCTTTGCACTTATGACCATTGCAGCATCCCTGGGGTCATGTGATCACCATTTGCGACCTTCCCGGGGGACTTCAGACAACAAAGTTAGTGGGAGAAGCAGGATTTGCTTAATGACCATGTGATTCACTTAACAGCCATGATTTTGCTTAATGACTGGCAAAAAAAATCATAAAATCAGGTGGGACTCATTTAATGACCGCATTGCTTAGTGACAGAAGCTCCAGTCCCAACTGTGGTTGTAAGTTGAGGACTACCTGTATTTTGCTAAACCAGTTTAATGTGATTTATTTAACATAAATAAAGTTAAATGTGGACTATATGGCATATAGGTCACTTTATCTTTAGCAAATTCCAATGTTGTCTTACCTATGTAACTAAGTAGGACAGGAAGAAATATTAGACCATGGGTTGCTCCAAATAGTACCATGGCTAAATACATTCTAAAGTAGAAGATCTGGAAAATCTGAGATTTGGAAAAAGCAAGCACCACTATTCCTCCAAATTTTGTAAGTGTAATACCACTGAAAACCTGTTGAAATTAAAAAAAAGGAAGTACTATAATCTAGTGAAATACATTGTCCTATTATAGACAACACACCCATTTCCCTAACAGGCCAGCATTATTTTATTTTTATATTATCATCATCATCATCATCAATGGAAAAGTAGCAATATCAGCACCCAGCCTACTGCATGGCTAGCAGACAAGCATCCTCTCTTCCTACCAACTAGTCTGTCAAGTTGGTGAGTATCAGATCATTGGTTTTGCAATAAAAATGTACAATCTGCACTAAGTTACTTAAGCCTCACTTTTTTCTTCTTTTTCCCAGTGTTCTTACTCTAAATCACTGTTCTTACACAACAAAAACAGTGACCTGCAATCAGGATGGATTTTTTTTTTAAGTGGGTTATCTCATTGTCTCCTCTCTCTTCCCTGCAATCTTGCCAGGGTTCACTAGAAAAGGAGGAAGACAATGGAATGGTACATGCACATGAAGTGTGGGTGCATACAAATACAGTCCTTGATCTGCAATAATTAGGGTTAAAACGATTGTCTATCCATGTCCTATAAAGAAACGCTTTTATAATTACAAACTATTTACAGGAAGAGATTAACTTTATGCACTGTGTAGATTGTAACCAATGTGTCAGCATTTAGATGCATACAGGCCATGGTCTACTAAGACAATGCAGCCCAGTTTTCATGATTTCTATTGCCATGACAAATGATACAAAATGCTACTTACAGAGCTCCCCATGTGAGATAGTGCTTCTTCAGCACGCTCTACTCTTGTTGCTTTTGTACTAATTGTGAATGCTCTTGTCACATGGCTACAGAATTCAACAGAGATGCCGCAACTCTGAAAAAGAGATAGCATCGATGTTAGGATGCTCTTAGCACCAATTATGTTTTATAAATCACAGGGCATTTAAATAAATAGCAATTAAATACTAATAGTTAGAATATTGTTATAGCATATACACAAATGGGAAGAAACAGAACAGTGCAGCAGCTGTAACAGAAATTAAATACAATAATCAACAAATACAGCAAGTCAAATTATTCACCAAGTGCCTCTTCACCAGCTTCTAGAAGGCTATTAGCAAACAGGCCTTCTTTGTAGAAAGATCCATAGCTTAGAAATAATCAAGGTATGAAGATGGCTTTTAAAAATGTCACTATAAATAGAATTGTATTCAATATTGTCTTACTGGTATAGCCTATTTTACAGTTTAAACCAATTATTCTAAGCATATCATATATCATTCAGTCAACTATTAAGCAGCCACAAATAAAGAAGATACATCTATTAGTCAAGAAACACCAAATCTTGCATTACTAAAAAGTTAAAAAAATCCTTAAAAGAGATTTTTTTTTTCCAATAGGAAAGAGAACATTTTCTGTGAATAAGGCTTGGGAGATATCCAAATATCATTGATAGGCAGGAAACCTATCAATGTAAAGAAAAATGTGAAAAGTAGGCAGTTCTGTCACTTTTTCTCCTTTTCAAATCTCCAACAGCAAATGGGTACAGAGATGTGCAAAAGCAGCAAACTTTTTCCAGGTTTAAAATACAAAGCTACTTACAGAATCAAATGTTTCAATGATTCAATTCAATTCATTTGATTTGATTTATTTGATGTAATCAGAAGTAGCACAAATACATATGCTCATTCCCCACAAACACAAGAGAACTGAAGGATGATGACATGTTCTGGCTGGTCTTCTCTTTACTTTATTTTCTTCTTAGGGTACTTTATTTAAAGGAAAAGAAGGTCATGGCGGAAGAGGCAACTAGTGGGAATAGCAGCAGCAGTATTCTACTTGAAAAATACCGAGGACCCAGAGGAGTTCTTAGAGCTCTGTGAAGGCTTCTTAGAGAGGAGCTACACTCAATCCCATGAGAACTGAACTCAACCACCAGTTGCATGAGTGGGGTGTACATGTGAAATGTGTGGAGTAAATAGGAAATCTAATCCTTCCTGCAGGGGTGCTGGAGACATCAGAATGGAAGTGCTGGGTTCTTGGACAGTGAGAGGGTCCAAGAATTCTCTACTACGTAAGAGATAAAATGGCATTCCACGGAATGTGATTTGTCAAGTTCCAGTGAGGGACCTCAACAAAATTTAGCCAACCCAGTTACATGCCACCATATGGTCAAGAATCCACTTTGCAGAAATGCCCAGAGCAGCTTTAGTTTTATTGTGCTAAACAGAGAGTGTAGGAAAGTTCTTCCTTGTTAATTTTTCCAATATCACCATGCAATGGAGACAGTCCAATCACTAAAACATCATTTCTTGCTTTCTTATAAGCTGCCTTTCTAAGTGAAGCATGGGGAGGACTTGCTTTCAGAAGGTAACAGGATATTCTGCACCTCCACCACATAGGTGAGAGAACTATCAAAAGAAATATGGCCCTCAGGATTGTTTCATATGATAGAGCTTTCTTTGCTGAAATGGATTTGTAAATGGATTCCAGGACCTGTAGCTAAGGAGGGAGGCACTGATGAAGTAGGCTCTCTCACTTCCAAGTAAGAGGCTGACTCAATCTCTCACTTCAGCTCATGAAGTAAAGCTGGATGTTAGGACTCGATGAGTGATCTGTTTTTGGCTAGCATGCTTACAAGGACATCCAAGTCTTTCCAAGAATTGAGAAGCATTCCCAAGTATTGCTGGAATGCTTCACAAAGTTTTTCCACAGTTTTCCAAAGTCACCAACTCCATCTGCAATCAGTCCTCGAGGTGCTGCTAGAAAATGACTATCTATATTCATGAACTACTAGACCCAACAACATTTTTGCTCAGTATTTCTGTATCTTACCTAACAAAACAATGGTGGCTGCCCCAGTGTGAAAATGATGTTTTTAGAAATGGGACTGATACCACCAAGAATCTAGCAATTGAAAATAATGTTTGTTTGTTTATTTATTTATTTGCGAATTTTAATAGGTTACAAGATTTGTTTAGATATCCTTACCAATGTCCATCTTAGCCTAGATTTTGGTCTTCTGGGCAAAGGATAGGAAAATTCATCAAAGTAAACAACGAACTGGCAAAGAAGTAGCTTAAATACTACATGCACCTAAATTTAAATTGGTTCTTGGGGCATTGGTAATAGATGTAGCTGTGTACAAGCATATCTGGCTAAATCACTGAAGTATGGACACTAAGACAAACCTTGTCACTGTATTCTTAAAAAAGCCAAGGTTTTCAGAGCAACATAAATGATTTGCTAATAGAAACAAAAAGGGCAACACTTCCCTTTCCTAAGCTTACAAGGAATGAAATAAGTGTATCAAGCACAGCATGTATTCCTTTTGAGCCTTTAAATCCATCTTTAAGGATATAAATTGCATAGAATCTAAGCAGCATTTCTTTTTGCACCAAAGCTTTGTAAGCAGATAAAAATTAAAGTGTGGGTAAACTTACCATGACAAGGTTTACTAAGGAAACTGCATTTAAACTGATACCCCAGAGCCACATCACTCCAAGCATGTTGACCAGTATCATAGCGATGGTGAAGGAAACAACAATGGCAGCCCATATTTCAAAACCAAGCAGCACCATCGTTACTATGAATATTGATCCAAGGGAAATGCCAAGATTAAAGATGGTGTCATCCACAATTGTCAGATATTGTTCATAAAAAACATAGAACAAGCTACAAAGAGAACAGAAGAGCAAAGTTAATAAACTAACAGACTACAGCTTTCCACCACTTCACAACTTCTGAAAAAGTCATTTCCCACTTTTTTCAAAAATCGAAGGCAAGAAAGAAAGCATCTAATAAATTTGTCCAGCCCGAATCAGAACATTGTGTTTCAATTTTCCAAACCTAAACATAGGCTTCTGTAATGCAAATTATATAAATTGCATTTGAAAGCTAACTAAAAACAAAAAGAGCAATGGGCACAAAGTACCATTATACAGGTATTTGTAGCTAAACATGAACATATTATACCCATTTTAGACTATCATTATGAGAGCCAGTTTTGGTGTAGTGGTTAAGGCACCAGGCTAGAAACCAGGAGACCATGAGTTCTAGTCCCGCCTTGGGCACAAAGCCAGCAGGATTACCTTGGGCCAGTCACTCTCTCTCAGCCCTAGGAAGGAGGCAATGGCAAACCACTTCCAAAAAACCCTGCCAAGAAAACTGCAGGAACTAGTCCAGGTAGCTGCCAGGAATCAAAAACTGACTTGAAGACAGACTGTGAGAGTCAGGACCAGAGGGGTTAAGAATTTACTCTCATCACCAGAGCAACGAGGAACTGATATGAGGATGAGACTGAACCCTCCCTAAAGAATGCAAGGGAGGTTGGGAAGGTGACCCTGGAATTTGCTCTCACTCTGAGAAGAGTTCTGTAACGGGAGAAAGGCCATTAAACCTTGCTGGATTGAATCTGTACTGTCTCCTGGAGTTTCCTGGGCTAATCCTGACACAGACAGACTCAACAAGACTACCATTAATTGCCAGTTCCCAACCCAAATGGAATGCTTTAAAGATCTGAGAGAGAAGTAATCACCCTATATTGTTCTACAACCTTTCATCTTCACTCCTGCTTTCCTAACTCTCCACTGCTTCTTCCTGTATTCCTTATTTAATTGTTATGCCCCAGCCCATTTTTAACATATTGCTCCCACCAAGTGTTTTAAATAGCCCAACTCATTTCTGGAATGCAACCTCCAGCAGACCTCTTAAGAATATGTGTGTCATTTGGCCTGGAAGAAGTTGCACACCTTTCAAGTATCTATTTACACAAGTATCTCCTAAAGCAACATTGAACAATCCATAAGATAAGGCCCTGATGTGTTCCAAAACACAGCAGTGTATTTATGTGCCACTAACTGGGCATTTTTAGAGATTGATGATGATTACGTGCCATCAAGTCATTGTCGACATAGATAGATTTTCTCCTTAATGATCTGTCCCTAATATGGTCCTTCAGCTCTTCCAACTGTGTAGTCATTGCTACTGTAACTGAGTTTATCCACCTTCCTGCTGGTTGTCCTCTTCTTTCCTTCCACCTTTGTCAGCATTAAAGCCTTCTCCAGATTAAAATCAGTCAGTTTCTGCTGCTGATGGCAGTAAAAACAGCAATTTTGCTTCCTTTTTCTTGGTCATTTTTCCTTCCCATTCATGGTGGCAAAACACAATTTTATTATTTTGGGGGAAAGAGAAGTACTAAAAATTACTCACTTTATTCACAGATTAAAGATTGATTGACTGACAAAAGCTCTGAGTAGTCTGTCTACAGATTTTTTTCATTTGTGACTCTAGAACTATGAACTGGAGACACACAGGAATTTCAGTCAATCAAGCCGTTGGAAATTAATCAGAGCAAAATGGAACACTTTGAAGATAATTCTGAATTAGTTGTACTGCTTTAATTATTTGTAAACTGTTCTACTATCTCTGCACAGGCTTATTAACATTTTCCAATTGAATAAAAACACATACATTGTGCAGAAAGAGAAAAATCAGAACACTATCACCATCACTTCATAATAATCAAAATTTGCACTAGGCTTCTGAGTGACCTAGGAAGGGTCACACACACAGCAAAAAAAGGATGGTCCAGGGCAAAAAAGGAGAAAGGGCAAGGATTAAATTTAATTTTGATTAACAGCCGATTTAATTTTAGTTAACAGCTGTTATCATCTAATCTGATTTCTTCCGGTGTACTTAAAAAAATCCTCTTTACAGTTTAATGGCAACTTCTGAAGAAGCTCAGGGCACCATTCAAGGATTGGGTGCTGGCTCATATTGTATAATCTAATTCTTACTGAGAAAGTTGTGGGAGAATTTTCTGCCCATAAAGGAATTACTGTACCTGTAAGGAAAAACATGATAGTTTTTCTCTTTGTGGGCCATGGCTTCAGTAATATTGTTTGCTATGATCCGTGCTTTTTTCAATGCATCAATAAAGTCTGCTGAGTTTTTTAGCACTGTATGGTAAGTCATGAAGTAAGTGGCTCCAATTTCAGAAGAGTTGTGTATAAAGCTGACTGCAGAACTATATGCAGCATGTCCTCTGCAAAAAGGGAGTACAGTTAGCATACATCAAAAAAGCTGCTAAGTTCTTTCAAATCAACTGACTAGCAGAGGCATTTCAATTTGCATCAATTATCTTATTAGAAAATACTATAGACCAACACTTGCTAAAAGCACACAATTCAAAGCAATAGAATGTAGGTTTGCCAGCATGGATGTATTCAGCGAATACAGTATTTTGACAATGAAGTAAATATTCTGCTGGTAAATGTGACCTCTAAAAAACAAAAGTTGAAAAGTACTGCAAACACAGTATTATGTTTCCTACATTAAAAAAATGACTATTAAATTTCATAGCAAAGAGGTACATTGGGCTAGTGGGCACATTTGGAATATTAAGATAATTTCATGAGGATTTTCAAAATGTTTTCTATAAGAAGGATGTCAGTCACGAAAGACTCTCCAAATGGCAAAATGGTGAGGTTTTGCCCTGCCATCTCTTTTGTTCCCCCAGAATGCTATTCCAGGGGTGGGCAAAGCACAGCTCACATGCAACATCATACTTGCCATTCCAGAAATTTCCCTGGGTGGGCTTGGCCAAATTTTAGGACAACTTTTGTATGGAGCAAGATGCCTGTAAAGGTAGGGCACTACTGCATCCCTTAAAAATTTCACTCTCCCTCCAAAGAAATCAGGCCAATTTTTCTTATTTTTGTGGGCTTTAAGGGGCAAAATGGCTGCTAACACAAAATTAGGGCTGAAAAGTCCCCATTCATTTCAGTGAGAACACAATGTTACCAGCCATCATCCCCAAGCAGGATACAAATGGCAATGCAGGCAGCTGTGCTCCATACCACTTCCATTTACTTTTATCTTTTTAATGGATAGATATACCACTGAGCACATCTGCAAATGAACTACTGAATTACGAGGAGCAACTATTTTTAATCTTCTATGACTCCTATGTGGTACTCTAAGGCATTTCTTAGAAATAAAGATGATGCCTGAGGCTGGATCTTTGCTACATAGCACAAGAACTTTCCAATTTTTAAAATTAAAATAATATTTTAAAAATCAAATCAGGTAGGACATGAGGTCTGGCAGATGATGAGAGATATTACAGGGTACACTGGCAGGCACACGAGTTTCAGTTCATAGTACTCAGGCAAAGAGAAATATAAAACCATACAATGTATGTTCAACTGAATAGTTTCAAGGTAGCAAAGCCACTCATTATCTCCCCTCCAGTTTAGTATCATTACAAAATCAACTGCAAAATCCACCTAACAGTAATACCATCTAGTTAATGTTTAATTCACTTGCTAATCTGAATATCATGGGGTTGTACATAAAATGATTTGATGTAATCATGATAGATCTACCACATTTCTACAAAGAAGGTCAAAGAAGGTTCCCAATCAAGTTGTAAAGAGAGATTAGTCTTTCTTGATCTTCAGAAATCCATGAGTACTAGTTTTTACTAGTATCAAACAGCTTCCTGGTCTATCATTTGATGATCTATTGTAGAATCTTTCCAGACTGACTGGTCTGTAGTTTCTTAGATCATCCTTTTTTGAAGATAGGGCCATTTGCCCTAAGTATGAACTTTAGTACTTCATATGTTCTGATCTCCAAAATTTTTCAGGTAATCGATACAGATTTGACCAAACTATTAACTATCTCTTTCAGTACCATAAAATGAAATTAATCTGGTCCTGAAGATCTCATCTCATTCAAGAACAATACCTAATTGACTATGTTGTTATGAAGCTTAAACTGTAATAATGTCCCTGAACATTTTTCTTTACAATTACAGTGAATATTCTCTTTTCAGAGAAAACTAAATGAAAATCAAAGTTGGTTAGCTTTACCTTTTCTTTGTTACCTGTTAGCATTTTCCCTTCTTTACTGGTCAATTACATGCTAATTCTTTTCCTTTTATTTTGAATGTATCTAAGAAGCTCTTTTCTTGTTATTTGAAATTAACAAAGAATTTCACCTTACTCTGAGTTTTAGATTTTATAAATCTAGGCTATCTATATGTATTCTTTCTGGGTTTTCCATCTCACAGATATGTCCAATTTTTCACCAAGTTTTTAGTATGCCTGTATTGACTTTTTCTGCTGTCTTCCACAATTGTTTACAATTGTATTTTTACTGTTTCCTTTTTTAGTAATTCCCACCAATCTTGAGCTCCTTTTCCTACTAGTATCTCTTGCCATTAATCCCCACTTATCATTTTTTTTCCTCCAAGTTTAAAGTACAAATTTGAACACATTCACCTTTAAATTCTTAAAATGAACAATTTCAGGATTAAATGGTCAGTTTCCTGCCAAGTTCTCACTGTTTCCAGTTTGAATGAGCCTTCTCTATTGATTAGGATCAAGTAAAAATGACCATTTTATGACTTCCTCCACCATACAATGGAGAAAACTATAAGCAAGAGAAATCAGGAATTTCAAGAAAGGAATATGCATGACAATTTGTCTTCCAATGTTAGTCTGAAAGGAACTTTAGGTCACCTACACCATTCCCCTGCTCTGTAAACCCTAAAATATTCACTAAACTACCTCTGGCAGGTGGCTACCCAGAGCCATTTGAAAACTTCAAGTGAGGAGTCGTCTATTCAAAAGTAGACAGTTCTACTGTTAAAAGCCTGTCAGAAAATTCCTCCAAATATTCAGTCTGAATTTTAAAATTTCGTTCATTGGTCTTCATCTTCCCCTCAGTTTCATCAGAGTAAAAGGCTGCTGCTTCTTGCACATGATAGCCTTTCAGATAGTTGAGGATTACTACCTTATCTCCCCTCTGTCCTCAAGTTAAACATGTTCGCTCCTTTAACTGTTCTTTATTGGACTTAATTTTCAGATCCATTATCAACCTGATATCAAGTTTAAAGTACACATTTCCTTTCCAGTCTGTCCCTTAGGTCATTTATAAAGATATTGAACAAACTGGGCTGAGACAAGGCCTTGGGGATCCCCATTCAATACCTTCCTTCACACTTCACACATAAGCCACTTATGAGTATCCTTTAATTATAGTTGTTCAACTAGTCACAAATTCACCAGAAGAGATTTTATCAACAAGATGTTAGAGGTATTTAAAGCATTTCATTATTCATTACTTTGCCCTTTTGAAAGTTTTTGATTTATTTTGGAAAGCATTATTTGCACTGGTCACTAGTAATTACCTACACAAGTATTACTAGTACATAGTTCTATTTATCTTCCTCTTCAATTGCTATGTTTCAATTATGAGAATCATTACACTAAGTCAAAATTATATTTATTAATTATAATTTAAATTTAAAATTAAAGTTCAACTTTATCTTGTCATTTCCTGTACTGTGAGCATTAATAAATAGACAATGAAAGCCAGGTACTTTATGACTCAGTGTTCTTCCTAATTTTTCATTGTTACATACCCCTTGCCACATTCTGGATTAGGATTATCTGAGAGGAACATAGGGAGAAATTTCTTGAAGTCTTCACCCTGAGGTCTCTGCTTTCCTTCTTTAGTCAGTGGCCGGCAGCGCACACATGATGGATTTACAACTGCATAAATGTTATTGGGAAATATTCATAAAGTTAGCATTCTTCTCCATACACATAAAAATTGATTTGCATCAGGTTCAATACTTCATTAAGCCTTGCAATTCAGCTGTACCTGAAGCATTGCAGAATGTACCAGTAGTATTATAAGTTCTGCAACAGGAAGATTGTGGCTTGACCCAATCAAAGTAGTCATCGATCCAGGAAGAAGGGGAATACCCAATTCTTGAACTAAAATATGAAAATGGTGCCATCATTTTTTGTCAAACATTTTCATGTACATTCAATACAAATCTCATAAATTTTAAAAAATATATTCAATACAAATCCTATATATTTTAAAAAATATATTCGGGGGGAGGGTGGCAATTAGCAATTATTCTTCAAGACTGATATAGAAATATTCTACATTTTGGACTTCCAGAGAAGGAATGGAAAACTATGGACTGACTATTCATAATTCCTCTCCAGACAAGGAGAGGATATGAGATTGCCTACAAGTGCTCCTGACAGTTGCTCCTTGCAAAGAGACCACAAGACAGCACCCTCTGGCACGTTTAGAGCTCTGGGAGATGACAGAATAGCCATCTTGCTCAAAATATGGTCAGCACCTTCAAAAGGACACTTTTGAAGTATGGGTTCACATACTTCCTTTTCTAATCACTTTCAGAAATTGCTTGTTAACTGCTTTTCAGCTATTAGAAACCTTTGGATCAACAAGTCTGAAAACACTGGGCAGATTTCCTTCAATCCTTAGTGAAAGAAGTTCTAAATACAAGTTTAAGGATTATAAATAAATAAATAAATAAATAAATAAATAAATAAATAAATAAATAAATAAATAAATAAATATATATATATATATATATATATATCCTTAGTGAAAGAAGTTCTAAATACAAGTTTAAGGATTTTAAATAAATAAATAAATAAATATATATATATATATATATATATATATATATATATATATATATATATATGGAATAAACAGCAAAAGGGTGATTCAAACTTTTGATTTTGGAAAGTCACAAATGGACTAAGGGTCCAGATGGATTTGAAATAAGATTTTGGAATTAATTATAAGAATCTTTCCCGTGGGAAAAAGTTTTGTTTTGAATTCCTTTAAAAAAACATGATAGGATGGGACTTTGAAGGTTGGACACTAGAGGAAACTAGAAGGAGCTAAAGATTACAAATTAAAGGAGAAGAACACTTAAATTTGGCTTACTAATACAGAATGGAGCAAAATATTTTAACATTAGACATATTAAAGGATATTTTCAAAGAATGGACCCAGAAGTTAATTTTAAGACAGTTTATAGATAGACTGTGTTTAAAAGATGTTATGGGAGAGGAGCAAGTTTTACTGGACAAGACAGACTGATCTGAAAGTGGATTTAAACACTAAAGTGGATGACAGCTACAAGAATGATATGGAAAAAGATGCTACAGTGGACATACAACAGAAACCGGCTGATGCCTTAATAATTAAAAGGGATGTACAAATAACAAACCAAGACAGTGACCTTGATAATTTTCCTATATTGGATTTACAAAAGTGGCTGGTTAAAGCTTTGAAGAATTTTGTGAGAGGGGACAAAGAAAAAATGAAAAGAAATCAAGTTCTAAGACATTATTTGAAGGGACTAAAGATCAAGATTGTTAAAAGTAAAAGGAAGGAATATAAAGTTGGTTTATT
Source organism: Liasis olivaceus (assembly GCA_030867105.1). Taxonomy (NCBI): domain Eukaryota; kingdom Metazoa; phylum Chordata; class Lepidosauria; order Squamata; family Pythonidae; genus Liasis; species Liasis olivaceus. The sequence goes on along the minus strand of CM061350.1, from coordinate 46,662,295 downwards.
TGATCAAGGTTAAAATAGATACGTTGCTATCTCTTTGCTGATCAGGACTGAAATGATGAGGTTTTAAGGATTTGTTTATAGATCAGAGATGGGATATGGGAAGAAGAGATCATTTTTTGTATTTTAAAAGAAGGTGATAAGTTACTAAAATTGTTTATACTTGTGGTGAAGGGGGAAGTCATTTCTCATATATTTCTTTTCCTTTACTATATTCTTTTTCCCCCTAATTTCTTTTTTTCCACATCTATTTTTTATTTTTATTCTTTTATTTTTTTCTAGTTTGTATTAGTTTTTTAAATTATTGTAAGTGCAATTTTTAATAAAATTACTATTAAAAAAAGAAATATTTTGCATTTTAATTAGCCTCATATTTTAACTATAATGAATTAAATAAATTCCACTGCCACTGGGAAATCCTTGTCCATTTTCTGAATTTTTGTTTAATTCAGCTATCTTAATTTGACTGTAAATCAATGTCAATATATTCTCTCATTCATGATACTTTTTCAAATTTATTAGAAAAACTTAATTGATGGTTCAATTCTATTTATAAAAGTCACATATATAACACTTCCACATCATTATTTTAACAGTAAATTATCTATTATTTTTAATCCAATGAGCACAATCCTATTTAATTATACTTTCAAACAAAATGTCTCCATTAGAGAAATTAGATTTTGTTTTGTAAAACAAGTACCACTGAACAATACTAGATTCCACATTGCTATCTCAAATTCCTCACTCAACTAATAAGAAACTTTGAAGAATAAAAGAGAAAGCCAATATATCTAGATTAATTAATGGTCTTGTGTATCATCTTTAATTTTATTTCTAATCCATTCAGTAAGTAAGGGACAAATTTCAGTGTACCCCAGTAGCCTTTTCCCAAAAATGCATTTCAAGTAAAAGCTAATGTTATAACTTTATATATACTTATTGGTTTATCTTAGCAAACATAGCAGGTGCTTAGCTCTGGATATTTCCCATCAAGCAATGCATCCAGGAATCACATGAAGAACAAACTGTAATTGTACATCGTAAGTACTTGCTCTAGTGTACATCAAAATAGTAGAACTGGTAATCAGAAGTCTAAATAAAAATTTGTTTCCATTCTAACAGAACTTTGTTATTTGCAAGAGAGAAATTTTAAGAAAGAGGAAAATGAATACCTACTAGCTGCTAATCTCTGCTGCATCAAACACTTGCTGTACCAGAGAATTGTTGTCACATCCCATTCCTCCACAGACCATATTTTGCCCATCCAAAGTTGTATAGTTATGCCCTTCTTTCAACACAAAATATACTGGAGGACCTGCATGCAGGTATTTGCCAAGATCATTGAAGTAGACTATCAAATAGGAGTCCTTATTTTAAAAGAGAGAGAGAGAAAGATGGAACACGAAGGAAGGGAGAACAAAGTAAGAAATTATCTCTACAATGTTTGTCCATACAATGCTTATTTCTCTCTCTATACATATAGTGTCTATTTCTTATATGTACAGATAGGTGGTAGTCTTTCTCAGAAAATTCTCAGGAAATTTTTAGTATTTCCTAAAAAAAGGGTAGCAGTACAGGATGATGAAAAAACTTACATCAGGCATTGATAATCTCTGGTCCAGGCCAATATCGATTTTGTTGACAACTGCTATGCTGAATGATAACACACCCACAAATATGGATATCTGAAACACAGTAAAGACTTCTTCATCTCACAAACAGCATTCACTTAAACCTTTTCAAGATTTTGATTTACATATTCAGAGATCTATAGACTCAGTCAGTGCTGCTAGAAAATATACTGTAGCTCTTCCATCCTAAAGGGTAAAAACAGTCTCATGGTATGCTGGCAATGAGATGGAAGAAACATTTAAAATGTTCCTGTAACAGTGTCAATCCAACTAAAATTTATTGAACATTAATCTGTTCAGGCTACTGAACTGATTTTAACCATTCTGAAAACCTGTTAAAGGAGAAACAAATCTGCATAAAATTAAGTATAGTTGTACCATTAAAGAAATCTCATGATTGCATTTAGGTTATTATTTAGTTTAGGCAAAGATACTTTAAACCGAAAGGTACTTTAGCTGCAACTATGAAGGACTACGTACAATAATTGGTCTCATCCAATCTTTAAGAAGAAATGGAGAATATATGTTTTTGAAGAACTGAAACAACATGTTTTTAGAGTGATGGAAACTGCTGATTTCTTCACCACCTTTGACACAACACAGGACATCATATCGATTTTTCTGAAATATAACACACCAAAATAAATGTGCGGCTAAAATAGTACTTACGCAAAACAAATATTAAAAGAGCTTATAATGAACTTACCTCTTGGCGCTTAATGTCCAAGCCCAAGAGACTTACGAAGCAGGTAATCTGGAGAAGGAAGTCAATAAATACAGCCACTGCAGCAAAGAGGGAGAATGTACGAACTGCAGGCATAGTAGACAAACTTCCTAAAAGAGAAAAGAAACAGATGTATGTCATACTAACCCAATACAAAAGAATATATTCAAACATTTATATGACACTTCCCATAAAATACCATAAAGCAGTTTGCCAATCACATTTTGAAAAAGTTAATGTAAAATACTGTCATTAAAAATAGGAAGAGAGAAAAGAGAATATTAATCAGTTTATTTCTACAATTCTACAAAAAAATGCTGTCGAAAAGAGGGGTTTTCTATAGGTACCTAAGCAATATAGGCAGTCCCCTACTTATGAATGGGTTACATTCCAAGAGGCTGTTCATAAGTCCAACCAAATAAAAAGTAAAAAAAAAGAGGAGGAGGCAGGAGGCACGGCAGTGGTGTGGGCAGTCTTCTGCTGCCAATGCATCGCCGGGTGACGCAGAAGAGGGGGTGTAACAGAGGAGAGGGGACAGAGGCATGCTGCAAACTAACCCTTTCCTGCCTTCTCCCGCCTTCCAGGAGGTTGGAAGTTTGCATTGGAGTAGGAGTTCCCAGAAAGAGTTAATTTGCATGGTGTGCTCCATTGGGTGAAGGAAGAGCCAGTGGGATGCAGCATGCTTTGCCAGGTGAGGCAGGAGGCGGCAGTGGCTCCCTGGATGAAGGGTCAAGCCAGCCATTGCCGGGTGAGGCAGGAGACCTCCACCCCCTCTCCCCTATCCTTTGCTACCACCTCCTCTCCTGCCTCACCTGGCAACAGAGCGCTCTGCATAAACCAGTGTTGTCCAAACTTGGCCACTTTAAGATGAGTGGACTTCAACTCCCAGAATTCCCCACCATGCTGGCTGGGGAATTCTGGGAGTTGAAGTCCACTCATCTTAAAGTGGCCAAGTTTGGACAACACTGGCATAAACTAACCCTTTCTGGGAACTCCAACTCCACTGGAAACCTCCAATGCAATCAGAAGGCAGGGGAAGGTGGGAAAGAGTTAGTTTGCGGCATGCTGTAAACTAACCCTTTCCCACCTTCTCCTGACTTCCGGTTCTGAGTTCCAGCCTGACTTCTGGGTCCATCTTTCATCTCAGTGAAAGTTCACAATATGAAAGTTTGCAAGTAGGGGACTATCTGTATAGTAACAGAAACTATTTCAATAAAAGAAAAGCATTCCAAATAGTAGGCATCACATTAAGGTTTCTTTTCCAAATCCTGGTTTTCCATGAACATATTATGCCAAGACTCCCATACAAGGATGACAGAAAAACAACAGTATGCAGGCAACATGCTTAAGGGATCTTTTTTAAATCTCAAAATTTAACTTAACCAGGTGCCTTAAATTCAGAAATAATCTATAGGAATGAAACCAATTCTATCATTTCATTCCATAATATAGCCCTTTTTCCACCTTTATCAGAAATACATTTGGTGAAAAGTAAAAATATGAGTAATATTCAGCATAATGTTCATAAATAAGAAAAGGCTGGGGTAAAAAAACATTTTTACATTGTATCAAGCATTTGGCAGTTTATATTTCAACAATTTTGGCATTCTACTGAAATGCATTTTACTTGTTGCTTTTAAAACACCATTGCTCACCTCTCTGTGGGGCTGATGTTGATTTTCAAGGGTTTGGAAATAATAGCTTCACCTGTTCTACTCTTTTCAAACCCTGGACATAGAGTAAGAGAAAATAACTAATTCCAAAATCCCAAGTACAAATTTAAAAATCTTACCTAAGAAAAAAGCCACTGTCTCTGAAAATGATGAAAGAAACATGCTAGGAGCCACATCTCCAAGAATTCGACCAATCTGCTTATCTAAGGTTTCACCTTGAAGCTGTTCATCTCTCTGAAATTACAATTCACTTATTAGATCAAATTGTGTTCTCAGATCTGTGAAACAAATTGTCTTAGTTAAGAAAATGTAGAAATATGCCTCCTTGCCAACATGCAAAGGCTCCAGGCTACCCATTATTTTTTGACAGTTCAGTAATATGTTTTTGTATCTATATGGTCACTCATACCTACATGGACACACACACGCATGCAAACACACTGTAAAAGCACTCAGGAATTCTAAATATTCTCCTTTAAAATACTATAAAAATCCAAAATGAACAGCAGTATATCATTGGCTAAACTGATGTTTTTCCAACCTAATTTAGAGAAAATATTGGTTTCCCTTCTCCCAAGAATTGAGAAGACCAATAAAATAAGAAAACAGGCAATCATCCCTTTCATTGCTCTAGAAATTATCCTGTTCCTTGTCTAGATGAAAGGCAACACAATGTTTTAGTAGAAGAGACAAAATTAACCCCTCTCTTTTAGTCTTATTATTAATGACTTTGCAAAACCCTTGAAAGGGGTGCTTTGCAAGGTTCATCAACATGGATATTCTCCTGAAAGGATTAAAGCACCCACCTCCCTTGGAAAGTAGGGTGGGTTTTTTTTAGAAGGCCACAAACAGAGCATTCTCCTTGCTCCCCAGAAACTGATATTCAATGCCACACTGACAGTATTTAAAGGGAGGTTAATGATGTCATTGTTCTTAACATACTACTGCAAAAAGCCACTTCCAAAATATATTAATTACAATGGAACCACCATTGTAATTAATATATTTAACCTTGGGAGAGCTACTGCCAAACAGTAACAGAATTAGACAGATTATCATTTTGGTTTGTACTTCCTATCCAAGCCAGAGAAAGAATAATAGGCTAAACGCAGCACTAATTTATTCCAATGAAATGCTGTAATGCAAATGTCAGCCTATTATATACATGATATTAACAAAAATACCTGAAATGTCTGAACAATAATGAAAATGTTGTCCACTCCAACAGCCAGCACCAAAAAGGGAATGACTTCAATAACAATTAGTGTCAGGGGGACTCCAAAATAGCTGAAGATACCCAAAGAACATGCAACTGAACTGAATACTATTAGGATGCCTGCAATGCCCAATGAGATCTTTGAATCCACCTAGTAAATAAAGACAACATACATTAAAAGTCTTTTTAAAATACTGCTTTTCAAACATAATTACAGTTTAATAGTTTGACTCATTGTCAAATCCAGCTGCACTTTACTAACTGTGCCAAAATAAGCATGCACATTTCATTCAAAGAAATATAAAGTGAACAGGCAACATCAGGAATATCAATTCCTAATCCAGGAAATGTGTAATACACCTACACATTTCTTTTACTGATACAGGAAAATTATTATTCTGAAACATACTATCTTCAGTACTTTTAAAGAACTTATATTGTACCATGTGTGCCTCCATAAGCTTTCAAGAGAAAAGCTGGTAAAAAATTCAATAAATAGATAAATAAATCAGCTAATTAAGGATACTTAACAACAGAGATGGGTGTGGACTTCCAGATGCTGGATGTTACCCACCTGCCTTTCTATTTATAGCTGTTACAGAGGAAAATGTTCAAAGTAATAGGATAAATAATAATAAAAGTAAACATTAAGATTGCAGTACATGCAGAGAAGCTAAAACATTAACTAGACTTGCAAAGTTGAACTTTGTATTTTGCTACAGAATTATTTTTCAACAGTTAAAAAGATGCATACCAAGAATGTAGCAGGACTCTTAATGTGCCCAAGAGCTATGGAAATGTACACAAACATGACTGCATAGCTAATTACAACAGTGAGAACATCGCTGTTGCTTTCTCGATCTATTTCATCTTCAATACTACGTTCAGCAGAGAAGGAAATTGTTAAATTTGGGTTGTCATAGTTTTTCACAAAATTGATAAACCTGAAAAACAGACAGGAGTGTCAATAATTTTCAAGAAAGTCACGCTAACCAATCTCTATTAAACACAAATCTGTGGGCAAAGTGTTGCACAAAATTATTTCAATGTTTTATTGTTAAATTGTACCCTGCATTGCCAATGTATGCTGGTTTTGGTGTAAGATCCTACATTTCTTATGTTTAAGGTAACATGTTTTTCAGATGTTTCAAATTAAAACCACCTTGATCTCCCCAATTAAGATTTTTAAAAATAAAGTGAAATTTTTTGGCTATAAGTGTAAAATAAAGGTCTGTATATTAAAATTCCTTTACTGAAAGAACTGAAAAAAGTTATTAACGTCAAAGAAAATACTAATGTTTTATTTATAAATAATATAAATATTCCCACTGTGAAAACATGAAGTTGCTGCCTCATTTTGGAGCACTTAAGACACTATAAAGCATATCTTTATTACAGTTCTAGAATCTACTGAGCAGGAAACTTACTGAACTTCAACATAAAAAGTTTACAGGGATTCAGTTAAACCTAATTTAGAAAAAAAAACTTACTCCTTTTCCCAAGCCAAAGCTTTCATCAGCTTTTCTGTGTCATTGTAGTAATTCTTGACAGGAAATGTGATCACAAGGGCTGTGGCATTATTATAATTTTCATCTAAGTATTTAATAAAAGAATAAAGTATATGAGGAATTATTTCAACGAACACACAAACCCTACTTTGCTATCTATTTCCAAGGGTATCTTTGATAGTATGCAAGTTTGCTTCTGCAAGATGTTTTAAAGTGTTTTTTTTTTCATATGCATGCTATATTGTTTCACTTCATGGAATCTTTTCCATTTACTACAAACAGAAGTGTTACAAGCGCTAACATAAATCCATTTTACATTCATTTCAATAAAATTTACTTTTAGGCACAAGGGGCAGAACTACATGGTCTACCAACCCCAATAAACTATATTATTGCCGTAATAATTTAATAGTTTTTGCATACAATACATCACTCATCTCTTCAATATTATTTTGCACACTTACTTTTTTCTCATAGTACTATATAAGTACCAATGTACAATATAAACTGAAAATTTCAAGCTTAAGACTTCCGTTTTTCTTAAATAATACACTATTCAAATGCTAAATAGAAAATAAGGGTACCAGAGCAGTTATCAAGCTCCTTACTACTACACATTTACTTTTTTTAAATGAAGCTGCCTTACCTATAAAAACAGAAAGGAACAAAATAGCATTTTCCATCTGTCTGTGTTGCTGCCAGAACGTATTAATTCTCAATAGCCAAGAAGCAGTAATTTGTTAGTTACAAACAATGTCCCACATTGTAACACAACATGCTGGCAAATAAATATCAACAACAATTTACATATTATCTGCAATATAGAGATGGTATAATTTTGACTGTTTAAAAAGAAAATAGATTCACAGGCCTCACACTGATTTCAGCAATAAAATCAACAAGTCCATCACACCTACCATCGTATCCTCCCATCACCAGCCATGGGAAGACAGGACCACCAAATGTTCCCAAGCAGGGTTCGTGAAGGAGGGTTGTGTCATTCAGAGATGCTGGAGCCCTGTCAAAATTACATATAATGTTACCAGAACTTGAAAACAGGTATTTCTTAGGACAATATTGCAGCAAATTGTATTTATTCCTAAAGACTTGGCTGTTTCAGAAGGCCTTTAGAGAACAATTATGTTATGATGCCAAATTGGATAGTGTTGCTCATGTACACTATTTAGAGCCTTTCCAGATTGAAGCAATATACATGTTTTAGAAATAAAATAAAATAAAATAAAATGCTCAATCACAAAAAGTCATTTATTTCAGTTTTAACTTAGAAACTATTGAACAACATTTTTTTATGTGCAAACTTTCAAAATATGCCTTATTGTGAAATAGTCTTTTTATTGGCACTATAGCTCATTTCACAAATTCATATTTAGATAACTTGTATTATCTGAGAAATACAATAATACACTGGTAAGTATTATGGTTTGGTTAGTCACATATACTTTGATAAATTACAGTCTGATCCAGCTTAAAATAATATTAAGCCTTAAACAACTCTCTGAATTGGGCAAATGCATCCTTACTAATTCTGTTGCAAGATTGAGTTCATTAATCATGCTAACTTATAACTATTTGTTTAGTTCTGGGTAGTTTGTTTGTTTATAGATTTATAAGGCCACCCAACTCAGGCAGTGTGACTGGGCAGCGTACAACATAAACACACAATAAATCAAAAGAAGAAGAAAGCAAAGAAAACTTTCTAACAAACAAAACAAACAAACAAAAGTATTACTGATTTAAATAATGTGTCATTGATGAGCCCCTCAAGGCAGTTAACAAGTTACCAAAACAAGGAAAAGAAAATCAGCTTGTCAATCTGACATAATTTTAAAGCTACAAAAGTATTTCATCAAGAGACAGGGATGATGTTTTTGACTGGGCTTACCTGACACAGTATAAGAAATGAGAGTGGAAGTCAGCAAAGGTATAAAATTCATCACCAATGCTATAATCTAGGACAGAATGACTGTTTTGGAAGTAGTTAAGAACACTTAGAATAGTGCAGTTGTTATTGTAGGGAGCAAGAGGTGCCAGGCAAATGTCCTTCAACATTACAGTTTCATTTTTATAAGATGCAGTTAAGTTTTCAATACCATTTTGCAAATCTAGTATCTGAAAATATGAGAGAGTAAGAAATTTATTAATTAGCATACCAATGGGACAGAATCTTTTCTCCTTTAAGATATGATAGATGAAGTTAACTAAAAGCAACATTTTGATTAAAAGCAAGATATCAAGCACAATAACCCAAAATGACTTTTCAGCATTCAAATTCTGAAAACAGTACACTTCTGAAAGAATCAGAATCAGTTTAACTGACAAAAATACAATACATCATACTATTGAAAAAAGAGTATATATTTAATCTTTGTTATTAAGTGAATATAAAATTTACTGAGCTTTCTAGCAAAGAAAAAAGTATGCTTCATATACTTTAATTAGAAGCATTTTTCTTGGGACTCTATTTTTTTCCCACTGAACCAATTCCTTGATTTTAAGGCTATTTAAATCTATGATCCATCTTAGTTTTTGTGCTTTTACCTAATTTTCCTTGCCCCAAAGTCTATCAGCCTCACCTTATCATAGCACAGTTAGAAAAAAAAAAATCAGCTTTTGCTCTACTCATTCCATAGGAAAATGCTTGGATCGAGTGCAGAGATTCACTAGAAATTCTGCTGATCGACAGGAAGAAGCTGCATTTAAAGAGTTCAATTTGTATCTACATTAACTGAATATCAAGAGATCAGTTCCTACATTACCTGATGCAAGATATGTTTTGTAAGTGGAGGCCCAAAAGGAATATTTGCTCCTGAAGGATATGGAGAATAGATCTCTGGAGTAGTATTCACAGCCTGAATAATAAGTTGTTCAGTACGGAAGAATGGTCCAAAATTAGTATCAAAGTATTCCTTCTCTCTGCGAGCTTGGCTATTTGGGGATGACCACAGATCTACAGGATTTGTAGTTAATTTGAGAAATGCCAAGCCTGAGGAACACATGGCAATAATAACCAAGGAGAACAGAATAACAGGCCGTGGGTTTCGAACACAAAAAGCTCCCCATGATGTAAATGTAACTCTTAAAGCATTCTCAAACTTTTCACCAAATTTTTCACACCATGTAGCTTTTCCTGCAATGAAACAATCACAATGAATAAGTAAGCTTTCCCTGTCCAACATATTTTTATGCAAATTTAAATGTTTCCCATATTTTTTGTTAAAAGATGTGAGTGAAAAAAAAAGGAATCATGCTATGTTAAAAAATTTTCATGTGAAAAAGGATGTGATATTGCTGCCATGTGACAACAGGTTCAATGTTGCAAGATCAGAGACCATATAAATAATTAGGAACTATAGGCTTTTACACTGGCAGAATGAGGTTGGAAAGAAGGAAACAATTTAATGAATATTTACACACTAATCATTTGTCACTGACAGCAAAAAAAATTATAATGAAATCCAAAACAGTTCAGAGCATTATGTCCCATAATAAAACATGCAATATTAACAAAATATTAATTCCTTTATATTCTAGAACTTACCAGTATTTTGATGTGAGTTAACAGAATAGGCAATGTTGCTGTCAATGGGTGCGTACTCAGAAACAAAATGTCTCTTCCTGTAAAGGAATGTGAAGACAGACAATATAGCACAAGTGAGCATTTTTACATTAATTCATGTAGTACAGTGATTCAAGACAAACTACTGATTATTTGACCAAGTATGGTTGTATAATAAAGTATAGGCATCTCTTATCAAACTTAAGTTACAATGAATACCTGAAAAGAAATGGGATATTTCAGCAAGACAACACCTGAAACATACCTCCAGATTAACCATGAAATACTTATAGGAAAGAAAGATTTTGGAATGGCCTTCACAGTCTCCAGACATAAGTATTATTGAAACTCTGGGCATGCAAGGAGACCTAAGAATATTTTTCAGCAAAAACGTTCTGAAATGAACAGTGGGGAAGAGACAATCCAACTGGAAAATACCTGAAAGGGTCTTCCTCTGCCTTTATTTCTTGTTTTTCTGAGGCTCCTCCTTTAGAACACTTGGTACTAAAGACTATGTGGTGGAGGTGGAGAGGACAATTCTACTGCAGCAGGCTGAGGTACCTCATATTACTCTAATTTTTAAAAAGATTTAAGTGCAACAGTAAAACTATCTGCTTGTGGTAGCTGCTTTACAGCTACCATTCCAGCTATTTTAATTTAGAGCATAAAATCTATTTTAATTTTTAATATATAATTAAGGATCCTTACCTTTCTTAATCATCTATTGGCCTGTCCTACTGTTGAATACAGCTGTGCAGAAGTTTTGCGCTCGCCAAACTGGTCAAAGGTTTGCATGCAACATTATGTTTTCAGGGCTGTTACAGTGCTTTGGATTCAAAGCAAAAAGATGTTCCAAAGACACAGGGCTTGAACATAGTACCTCTCTGCAACTCCTCAGACTAAATGCATCTTTTCCTGGGATTGCATGGCAGCTGCAGAGGGCAGCTATGCAATCCTGGGAAAAACTGTGGCTGCTTTAAGGATTTGCAGACAAGTGGTACATTTGTACCACTGCATGTTCCAAAACACTTTTTGGCCTCAAATCCAAAAATCCAGCCCTAATACTTTTCAGTACAATGGTTTCATTCTATCACGGTGATGAAACTGTTCAACACAGACAGCTTTTACAAAACATTAGTTGGTAACTAAAATGAAGAATGTTATATACTGTACTTAATAAAGCTATTCAACCTGGTCATCCTCCCTTTTCAGCAAGCAATTAGAAAGGAAGAAAATCCCACTGATTATTAACAATGATTGTAAATTATTTTTTTTTATTCAGCCCCATTTTCAGATGGCTATGTAGTTCAGAGTCACTAGTAATACAGCTGAAAGTACACTGTGCATTTATCCACACTGAGCAAGGCCAAAGTTTTGTGTAACAACACCAACAAAAAAGAAATCTCAATGTAACACAATTGCTTACAGTATAAGGATTCTTTCTCTCATTCCATATCATTTCGCCAAATCTGATTACGTTAATAGATTAAGTGGTCAACTGTGTAAAATGAATAATTACTACAACACCATCCATATTTACTTTTACATTGTAAAAAAAAAATTCTTAAAGAATACAAAACATCAATGACTACTTAACTGAGCAACTACTGGGTTACTGAAAAATAGGAGTGTGTCTAAAAGTGATGCTAAATAATGAGTATGCATGATTGATCTAACATTATATAAACAGTTTTGGAATATTTTCAATCTAAAGTGCTTAAAATAGCTATTTACCTGTAACACCAGAAGCCACAAACCACTGCAAAGAAAACAAGAAGAAATGCTGTGTAGGAGATCCACATAATAACATACATGGCATCCAAGCCAAGCAAAAGCCAAGGTGCAGGAGGTGGGGGAGGTTGTGGTTTTGGGCCACAGACAATGGAACAATCCTGACAACTACAGGGTCCTGTGATATCGTCCACAGACTCATTGCAGCCTTTGGTAGCATTGTTCATAGGAATCATCCCATGGATAGGTACATCTAGCAAGGGAGAAGTTAACATTTATGGAAAAAAAAGAATGTAATGTTAGCTGTGTAGATATAATCTATTGTTCTTTAACTAACTGATAAGAATATTTTTATAGTTTGGCAACTTCAGTTTAGTGTTAACAGCATCATTAGAAAAATAATAGTTCAATATACCATGTATAAGCCACAAGATTCATATGCTAAAAAAAAAGCTATAATTTCATTTTTTAAAAAGCAGTCACTGTTACCATTTTATTAATTAGAAATAACTTGCAACCATTTAAACTTCCATAAAATCAGAACATTCTAGAAATGTAATAAGTCACCAGTTATTTTATCTACTTGGCAAGGTACAAAACCAAACACAGTATGCAACCTCATCCTTTTAACATATTGTCCTTAAAACAAAATTGAAAAAATGAGGGCTAACTGAGTTTATGATTCTTTCCTATTTGCCGTACCAGCAAAATATTTTACAAAGTACAATCCCATTTATAAAACTGGAACAGAGGTGAATTATTTTGGTGGCAATCTTCCTTAGTTTTTTTGTACACACCAATATGGCAAATTATTGTTCCATTAACAACCCACATCATTTCTAAAAACACATTAAATGAAATAAGCTACAAACATAACACACTGGACTTCTCCCATAAATAGAAATCCTGCCCAAGTCTATCTAAATATTGAGAATCCATTATTATCTGTGTATGTGAAATCCATTATCTTCTATTTCACCTAGTATTAATAGATTAAAAGAAGTAATGCCAACATTTCAGCTGAAAATTTTTAAAACCAAGCCTTTAAAACATGTAGAGAAAACTATTTTGGTCAAGATAAAAAAAACGAGAAAGAATCAAATATATAACAAAAGTGAAATAATTAATACATAGTGAAATAAAATTATATAAAAGAAGTCCTAAGGTCATATACAAACCCGGTGCTTCCTGATAGCATTTGTAATAGTACAGAATTTAGCTACTTTTGTGAAGATATTAGCAGGCCAATCTTCTAAGAAAAAGTATACCACCTGCTCCTCAAGCCAACCTAAACACTCAATAAGGAAGGAACAGACAAGCCTGAAGCACTTCCTATCATAAAAAGGATGGTGCAGTAACACATGAGCAATTGTTTCAATAGCTTCATCCGGGCATGGACATAAACCTTCCAAGAGGGAAGTACTGTTACGTCTTCTCTCCAGCATCTAGAGGATAAGATGTCAAGCCTCACTAGGTTAAAGGGAAACTGGCAGAATATTAAAAAAATATGTAAAAGAGATCTCCATTGCAATGGCTCAAGACTTGAAGTCTGTCTCCAGGTCCAAATCAAGGATTCTGTTTGGCATCTATAAAGATTTTTTTCAGGGCCACACATGATCTGAGAGTCATCTGAAAAGCAACAACAGACTAAGTCCTTGAGTATACATTTTTTCCAAGAAGAGACAAATCTATCAAGAATATTAGACTGAACCAGGGATTCATTGTAAAAAAAACAAAACAAAAAAACCCCTACTTTTATTCAATAGTTTAAACAGTGGATTCTCATCCAGGGCAAGACCAAGCTCCAAACTGAGAAATGCATTAGACACACAGTGAGGAACACAGAGCAAAGTTCTCAAACATTTTGATTAAATTGCTTTCAGAGCATACAAATATTTATAGAGATAGAGCTGTGCCCCATATAAATACAAAAAAAAAAAATAATAATGAGTAACACTACATCCAGCACATGCAATCATACAAGAAATATTTTTCAACTTCATAACACTGAAGCTATAAAACCAGTTACTTTGAAAAAATCAGCAGGTTTTAAAGAGGAAAATCTGTAAAATACATAATATATTATGAACATATATAATTAACAGAACACAATACTGAACATACTTTTTGCAATTAAAAAATTGAATAATTCTGTTCAATACAGCTACATACAATTTTAATAAACAAATAAATGTCCAAACATTTTCTTTTGGCTTTTTTCCCCTCTTTTCTATGTATTTCTGTTTAATTAAATAGAGTAAAGATAAATAAATGTTCAAACTTAAATGCAATATAGTTGCATGTATACTAATATTCTATTAGTGATATCATCCAACTCTTTATATCATTATAAAACTGCAGCACCCACTAGATTGCACAAAAACAAAATGTATATTAAAATGTCTATAGTTCCTACCTGAAAATATTGGAATTATGTTGAAAGGAGTCTGACCATTATCCTTGCTAGACATATATTCAATCCAATTGGTTGCATTGCATTCTTTAACATCTTTCCCACACAACAGACCTAGTGCCTTAATGTTGCTTGATGGAGCCTCCACATCTTTGCAAGCATTATACATACCTAGAAGTACAATTTTATACAAAAATTACAAGTTGGTATACTAAATTATAAAAAGAACATTTATTATATTGAGTCAACAACAGCAATAGAGCAACTCTGAGATTACAGTAAAATAGCTAAGATATTTCTGACACATTTCAAGCTGAACCAGTTTCATAAATCCTCCCACCATGTTTCCCTACACATCACTTGATGAACTACAAATAATTTGTGGGAAGAAATTCTCTTTTCAATGCCTTTTTCACAACACTGAATGCTGCAAAACAGAGGTGTGTATATATTTACTTGTTTGCTAATTTGCTTTTTGATGACAGGGCCAGACCAAGATAGAATAAAGCACAATAGTACAATATTACCAGAAGAAAAAAAAATTCTCCAACACAATATATATATTTAGTAGTAAATTAGCATGATTTAATAGTCAGATTTCCACCAATGTTAGGAAATATTAGTGGGAAGCTTAACTTGAATAACTGATTTAAAATCAGCATCTTCCTAATTTAAATTAAACATTAAACCACAGGGTTGATGCCTAAATGAGAATAATCAGTTCAATGGCCAAGAAGATTAAAGTGCAATCTTCTTTATCTGTACTATATGGATTATTTACACATAAATGTGCAGATAAATTTATAGAATTATAGAATTCTTTTATAAATCTAGACAATGAAAATATTCAACTATGCTATATTATTTATATTATTTTCTTACCATTAGCAAATTTTTTTCCAATGTAATACTGTAGCTCTATGATGCTGGTTTTGTTCTCTTTTGTAACTGGATCACGATACGGCTTTGTTTGTGTAACGTTCAGAAATTCAGACTGATGAGGACTACAGGTTATCTCACAGAACAGATTCATGAGATTATGAAAGCATGATGGACACCTGAAGAGAGGCAACACTGATGTAGTACATGTATATAAAATAAAACTCACACACATTCTCTCTCTAGTTATTGAGAGCAAAGAGATATTATGGCTCAAATGTTTAAATTTAGATTAATAATAAGCTTCTGGAATTTGTAATTTTAAAGATCACCAATAAACCTTCTAGCTATAATTTACTGAAAGACCACAAATATTTCATTTGTGAATAACAGAGTTCAGCACAGTAATACAACAAAATACTAGACTTAAGCATATTTACTCATATTTATTATTTAACCACCATTTATTCATGCTGATTAATCTCATATAACACTGCAGAGGTAGGCAGCCTATAGACTCAGAGGTTATTCTATAGTGTTTCTATCCCCAATAAAAACCAAAATACACACATACAATCTGAACTATAATACAAATATGAAAAAGTAATAAAGAATAAATTTATTACAGAAGCACTTCAGACAATTCAGTTTACTGGAAGTGGTTTAGTGCTAATTAAAAATAAGAATTCTGCCATCATCAACACTTTCTAGAAGAGTCTTTAAGTTAAGACCAAAATGATATTGAAAGAGTTTTAAGAGACATTACTTTGTGTTTCCTTTGTGAACAGAATGCCTAGTTAATTTCCTACAATTTATTTAAAACACTCTATAAAAGGTACAACCTCCTTATATACACTATCTCCACATACCTGGAAAGAAACTGTAGAAGTAGCTCCAGGCCGCTTTTCAAACTCTGAAGTTGCTGCAGGTCACAGCAAAGGCTAACATTCTCAAAGAAAAAACCTGGACAGATTTCCTTAACAGAAAATTGAATATTTAAAGAAATATTTCTAAAATGACAATAATCTGATTGTTCTACTGCTGATTTCAGACATCTGACTCAGAAAATATCCCATGATTTCAACAACATATTTCCAGCTTATAACATGGCAACAGTGCAAGTAGTTATTTTATAAATAGAAATGTTTAGGCAGTAATAAAAGGTACTGGTAAATTAGGGGTAGGACATCTCATGCTGTTTGACACAAAAATGCCTGCAGTTAAGCTCCTTGGTATTTGCTAAGGAAATCTGCCAACCTTTCTACCTCACCTGTTGGGTTTTTTTTTTTCCTTCTTAACATTATTTTCATTTTAAGGAGGAAAGTGATATGCTACCAGGCAAAGTGGTGGGAATAGCTATGTGGTAAACCTGTAAAGTGATAGGATTGTGAGACTAGGCTGAAGCTGCCATAACCTAAAGATGAAGCAGGCACGTAAGCAGAGAGGACAAAAGCCAAGAAACTTATCTATGGGATCCCTTCGGGGAGGTAGATAAGAAGGAAGCAAGTCGTTAAGGGAAAAACAAAGGACCTGAACCAGAAAGAGGAAGTTGGGCCTGAGCACATGGAAGCCCTCACCCCAATCCCATCAACTTGTAAATCAACCCAGCAAGGACTTTTGGGGATAAAAGGGGTCCCAAAGCCCACCCACTCTGAGTCGTCTGAGTCATCTGAGCTGAGTCACCTGAGTCACCTTTGGATCAAGACTTGGCGGCTTCCGTCCCTCTAGCTAGTGTCTGGCAGCCTAGTTGGGAAGGACGTGGGTAAGTGTGGATGAGCGCATGCGTGTGTGTATGAGAAAGAGCAAATGTACCTTGCAACCAGTAAAGTTTTGCTGTTACTTTAAATTCACTGGGTCTCCGTGTATTACAAAGAACCTCTTGTGCCTCAGTGTTCGGTTGGAAGTGATTTGTGTGTATCCCTAATTCTTTCCCGGCTGTTGACCAGGGCTGTGTGTCTGTCTGCTCCAGCCGCACCTATCTGGAAAACCCAGGTAGAAAGCAAGGGGGGCTGACAAGATCCGCGTGCCTCAACAGGCTGTGAGTGTGTGATTTGTGTGTATCCCCAATTATTTCCCGGCTGTTGACCAGGGCTGTGTGTTTTGTCTGCTCCAGCCGCACCTATCTGGAAAACCCAGGTAGAAAGCAAGGGGGGCTGACAAGATCCGCGTGCCTCAACAGGCTGTGAGTGTGTGAGTGAGTGACCATAAGCCGAACCTGGGAGCAGTGTGTGTAACAGGATCACTTGGTGGGCTACAGTGAATGGTGAGAAGGAACCTCACTCATTTGTCTTCAGATAAATTTGCATTTTGTAACTAGCCCATTTGTTTTATCTGTCTCTGAGCATTCACAATATAATCTTAAATTCCAGATGTGCCTACAAGTAGTCCTCGGGTTACAATGGCAACTGGGACCACCTGGATTGTTGTTGCTAAGTGATGCGGTCGTAAAGTGCAACATCACATGACTGTATCACTTAGCAATGACAATGCTGGCAGTCCCAGCTGCTGTTATAACCCCAGAACCACGTGGGTTCTTAAGCAGGAAAAGGTGGGAGTCCCAGGCAAGGAGTGCAGGAGTGCCGCAAGGGGCTGGAGGGTGCTGAGGGCAGGTGCTACAGAGCGTGGGCAGGCCAGCAGAGGCTGCTTATGGGTCGGGAGAGGCCTGGAGAGGGCCAGCGAAGGCCATGCATGAATTGGGGAAGGCCTTGGGATGGTCAGGGGAGGTCTTGGGAGGGCGGGGGAGCTGCTGTGGGTGGGCACATGCCACGGAAGGCAGGTGGGGGGAGGGCTCCTCAGGAGAAAAAGTGACTTGTGGCCTTCCTTGCCAGCTTCCCCATTGATTTTGCTTGTGGGAAGTTGGCAGGGAAGGTCACAAATGGCGATCACATGACCATGGCTTGCTGTGACATCATAATCACAAACCACTCACCCCAGTGCCTGGATCACAATCATGTGATTGCAGGGGTGCTGCGACAGGACTGGTCGTTATGTCCATTTTTTCAGCACCGCCATAACTTTGAACAGTTGCTGAACGAACAGACGTAAGCTGAGGACTACCTGTACTAGTCCTAGAAGATTTCTTACTCTCTAAGATTGACTGATACAGCCTTAAGACTAAATCCTGAAACTATACAATACCAAGCACAGAGGACTAAACTAAATACTCAGACCATGGTCTACTATTAGGCAGTTTGCATGCTGTCTTACTTGTGCTGAGGTTCCCACTAGATTTAAATATTTTAATTACACTACATATTAGGAAAACATAACCAAGTATTTTACCTCATTTCCACTAAAGAGTTATTTTTAAGAACTCTTTAATAAAAACATAATTAATCAGAAACTTACCTGCACCAAATCATAGCCATCCTTTGGTAGTGGCAATGCTGAGCCATTATATGCACAATTGTACCTTTTGTTTCCAGGAGCAATTCCACATTGGCCATACCATACACAAGAGCCTGAAAATACCTACATATCAAGAAAAAAACGCTTAATTAAGAAACAAGATGCATACTAATTGGTCAAGAAGCATATTTAGTCATCTGAGCTACAAAAGGATTATTCCATACATAAAAATATGAAGCTAAATTGTCTAAACCAGGGGTCCCCAACCCCTGGGCCATGGACCAGTATCGGTCCATGGCCTGTTAGGAACGGGCTGCACAGCAGGAGGTGAGTGACAGGCAAGCGAGCGAAGCTTCATCTGTATTTACAGCCACTCCCCATCGCTCGCATTACCTCCTGAGCTCTGCCTCCTGTCAGATCAGCAGCGGCATTAGATTCGCATAGGAGCGCGAACCCTGTGAACTGCACATGTGAGGAATCTAGGCTGCACACTCCTTATGAGAATCTAATGCCTGATGATCTGAGGTGGAGCTGAGGTGGTGATGCTAGTGCTCGGGAGCGGCTGCAAATACAGATTATCATTAGCAGAGAGGTTTGACTGCACAGAGACCATAATAAATCAATTGCTTGCAGACTCATATCAAAACCCTATCAGTGAGTGGCAAGTGACAATTAAGCTGCATCTGGTGGCAGGCTTTATAGTGGCAAGTGAGTTGATGTACTTCAGTTGTACACCTGCATCTGGTGGCAGGCTTTAAGTCAGAATCCGACACTTATTTTACTCCACGTGTGGCCCGCCCATTATTTTATTTACCACTTCCATCTGCGCCTCTTTCCTGCACTGCACACTTGTCTCAGTCAAGTTTTGGTAAGCCCACAAGCTAACCCTAGCCAAAATGAGTAAAAAACAAATGTCGCTGGAGAGCTTCTTTGAAAAGGGGGAAAGACTCAAAGATGAGATAGCAGAAGACTCTAAGACTGCCAACAAAAAGAAAGTTGCATTTAAAAGAAAATACCAAGAGTCCTACCCGTCATTAAAAGACAAGCCTTTGGAGTTTTTCAAAAGAAAAAAACATGAACATGAAGAACAGAAGCAACTATTGAAGGCCACCACTTCATCAAATGTGTCTGCACCGAGAGCATAGTTCTTAGTGGCTAACCACATTGCTAAAGCTAAGAAGCCCTTTACTATTGGTGAAGAGTTGATCCTGCCTCCTGCTAAGGACGTTTGTCATAAACTTTTGGGAGAGGCTGCAGTTCAAAAGGTGGCACTTGTTCCTCTTTCAGCTAGCAATGTAACTAGACAAATTGATGAAATAGCAGAGGATATTGAGGCACAATTGTTAGAGGGGATGAATGAGTCACTGTGGTACACAATCCAGGTTGATGAGTCTACTGATGTTGACAACAAGGCAACAACGCTTGTTTTTGTGTGATATATTTTTCAGGAGGATGTGCATGAGGATATGTTATGTGCACTTTTGTTGCCAACCAACACCACAGCTGCAGAACTATTTAAGTCTTTGAATGATTACATATCAGGAAAACTGAATTGGTCATTTTGTGTCGGTATATGCACGGATGGAGCGGCTGCCATGACTGGACGGCTTTCTGGTTTCACTACTTGGGTCAAAGATGTTGCTTATGAATGTGAGTCTACGCACTGTGTCATCCATAGAGAAATGCTGGCTAGCCAAAAAATGTCACCTGAACTTAACCACGTTTTGCAGGATGTGATTAAAATTATCAACCACATTAAAGTACATGCCCTTAACTCACATCTGTTCACACAGCTCTGAGAGGAGATGGATGCAGAGCACACACGTATTCTCTTATACACAGAAGTGAGATGGCTTTCTAAAGGTAAATCACTGGCCAGAGTTTTTGAGTTATGAGAGCTACTCCAGAAATTTCTTTTAGAAAAACAGTCACCACCACCAGCACATTTCAGCGACACAGAATGGGTCACAAAACTTGCTTACTTTTGTGACATATTCAACCTGCTCAACGAATTCAATCTGTCACTTCAGGGGAGAATGACAACTGCGTTCAAGTCAGCAGATAAAGTGGCTGCATTCAAAGCCAAACTAGAATTATGGGGGTGACAAGTGAACATTGGGATTTTTGACATGTTTCAAACATTAGTGGAGATTTTGAAAGAAACTGAGCCAGGGCCTTCTTTCTCCCAGCTGGTGCATGATCACCTATCTCAGCTTTCAAAAGAGTTTGAGCATTACTTCCCAACCACAAAAGACCCCCGAACTGGGAAGGAATGGATCTGAGACCCATTTGTGAATAAGCCAGGTGAACTGACTTTGTCCGTGCTAGAAGAGGATCAACTGCTTGAGATCGCAAATGATGGTTGCCTTAAAAGTATGTTCGAGACAACTTCAAATATCCATACATTCTGGATTAAAGTCAAGGTGGAAAATCCTGAGATTGCCACAAAAGCATTGAAAAGCCTGCTTCCATTTCCAACATCCTATCTTTGTGAAGCAGGGTTTTCTGCAGTGACAGCAACCAAATGAGATTACTGAGTAGACTGGACATAAGCAACACACTTCGGGTGTCACTGTGTCCCATCACCCCCAGATGGGACTGTCTAGTTGCAGGAAAACAAGCTCAGGGCTCCCACTGATTCTGCATTATAGTGAGTTGTATAATTATTTCATTATATATTACAATGTAATAATAATAGAAATAAGGTGCACAATAAATGTAATGCGCTTGAATCATCCCAAAACCACCACCACCCCCCGGTCTGTGGAAAAATTGTCTTCCACGAAACTGGTCCCTGGTGCCAAAAAGGTTGGAGGCCACTGGTCTAAACGGTAGCTGGATATCAGAAAGCTATTTCTATGTATTCTACAATGTTTAACTTTAGTATGCTTGTGCAACAAGCTTCCAACATGTTACATCGCGAAGTGCTGGTGAAAATTCTCTGAGTTTCAAAAGCATATAGTTATGTGTCACTGGAAACAAATAGTGCATATTTAACATATTCACCAATATTTAACACACACAACATACAACAAAGGATCTCAAACTCAAATCACCTCAAGGTGACTTCTCCTGAGGAGAAGTCATTTTGTACACTGATACAAAAATCTCTAGTGAATCAAAAATGAAGAAAACAAAGTACTGAGGAATACCATTAAACTGAAATGTATTTTAAAAAAACTTTATAGAACAACTTTCCTATATTTTTCACCATTTTACTTTGTCTGCTTAGGCTGTGGTAACGTGTACAATGACAGACAGGGTTGATACTAAGATGGGCTTGTGGTGGATGATTCTTGCAATGGAGAGCAGACAGGAGCAGCAAAACTATTGGTTCTGTGGAGGAGACTCCAGGTGCCTCATTATAATGTGAAGCTGGGCCCAGGCCAGCTCCTGCCACTGCTTCCTTATATATTTGTCCTGTTTTTTTAATACAGGAGCTCAAAGTGGCCTAAAAGTGCTCCCTCCTCCCATTTTTTCCCAACAACAAAAAGCTTGAAGTGAGACCTCTCTTCTGCCTGAGGCAGTCTCAGAGGATAAAAGAGTAAGACTATTACAGCCTGGGCTGGGACCTATTTCCCCTGGACTGGTCCTCCTTGCTATGACTTTAGGGTGAGAGGTCCAGCCCTGTGCCTGGCCAGGGAAGGCTAAAGGATGGTTGCACTTCTAGCTTGGCACTGAGATGCCACCACAGCTAAGCCTGGGATCTACTGTCATTCCTTTTTGCTACAGCTTTAGGGTAAAATGCAGACTCCATGCCTATGTGGTGAACTGATGGCTCCAAGCAGGGCTTGAAGTGAGGCTGCAACTGAGCCTGCTCTGCACATGCACAAAGCCATGCTTCCCATTCTAGAGTTATAGCAAGGAGGAACTTCAGCAGAGACTGTGGTAGATATTGCTGTACCTTGGACTGTCCTACCTGACAGATACTTTTTTGTCAGCTTAACGGAGGATCAGCAAGCTACCTACTTCCAGTTATTGCACTTCAGTATTAAGTACACACCACACAAAATGAGCTGGATGTCTGCACATAGCCTGTAGAAAGCCAGTAGGAGAAAGGGGGCTTTGCAATTATAGCATAAAACATCAAATGTATGATATCTGCAAGTTGGACATAAGTTGTGGATTTGTGCCCAAAACAGTGAGCTCTTGGTTCTCTGGGGACAAGTTAAACCAAAGTGGGTGAGTAGGAGATGCCAGTGAAGTAGAAAAATGAGACCTTCAGAAGTGTGATTGCTATATATTCCTGGTAGATTATTGCTATCACAGGCAACAAAGATATTGGAGAAGACATCATTTCAAAGAAAAGGAGATGTTACTGAAGGAGAGACCCAGTCCTTGGATGATATTCCCACATACTCTTGTACTAAGGATATTCCTCTGGAGCTGGGGGACTTCCAATTATAGATGATTCAGTCATCAGAAATACAGAGTGATTGGTATGTGGCAGGTATACAGACCACATGGTGACCTGCCTACCTATTACCAGATAAGCTACTAGGTAGTGCTGGAGTGGAGGCCACAACTGTGTTCCATGTCAGCATTAATGACGCTAAAATGTAGATGGCCACTTTTGGAAGCCAAATTCTGGCTGCTAGTGGCAGACTGAAGTTGAGGACTGCCAAGCTAGTGTTCTCAGAAATGCTACCTGTTCACATGCAGAACCACTGGACAGCACAGAGACACAATGCATGGAGTGGAGCCAAACAAGGGGATTTAGATTTATATAGCACTGAGAATTTTGGGGGGATATCAAATATGTACCAGTATATGTAGTCCACTTAAACGAAAATGGAAACAGACAGCTGTTGCATTACATCAAAAGCAATATTTAGACATTTCTATGCCAGTGCTAAAAGTCTCTGAGCCAAAACAGGGAAATTAGGTAGCTTGATTGCTGACAAGAACAGAGATACAGTAATTTTTACAGACCAATGGGGGAAGGGAGTGTCTGTAATTCACAAATGTCCATTAAATAAAAGAGTACATCATTGTGGCTGTTTATGTGATTTGCATGATGGTGTCATTATGCAAATGATACCACTTAGTTCATTTGTATCATATTATTCCATTTACATAATGACATTAAAGAAATACCATAAATCACTGCAGAAATGAGACCTATTGTATGCATAGTACATTGTAATACAGAATGCCAGGAAAAAGAATCTGAGGGGCATATGGCGGAAAATTATAACTTATTTAAATATATTTGAACCAGAAAACCAGCCAGGGAAGCGGCTAGGCTGTTGGGTGACAAAGGAGTGAAAGAGATGCTTCAGAGTACAGCTATTCCAGAGAAAGTGAATGAATTCTGTCTTTAATACAAAAGACCAGTGCCTGAGTCTGTATTCACTTTCTCAGGGAGAGAATCAGAGCACTAAAGCACACTGAGGTAATGAGAAAATACATCCTTACACAATCGCCTTCTTACACAATCACTAAACAAAATCATGCTTTTTTATGTAATCACTAAATGAAACACTCTGGAAGTGGAAGGCCATTATGTTCTTCCGTCCTATTCAATTTTCTCACAAAACTCCCCTTTACTTATTTGCTATTGTTTATGCTCATTCTAGTTGTGAACTGTTTCTCTTCTTTTTAACAGTGCTGGCTGGGACTCAGGCTGCTTTCAAAGAGAACCAGAGGATCAGTTTCTCAAGTGCTGCCTGGGACTGAGCAATTGGCTACGGAAAATGGCTCCCCCCACTAGCTAATTCTTGATCAATGACTCTGCTGTTGCAGCCCCTCCTTTTCAGACCACATGATCCACCAGCAAGCAAACACCCACCACTTTGCCAAAAAAAGCATACAGCCTCTCCCAATAACCCACCTTAAATGCAGCTGGTTTCCTTCACAAAACTCACTGGTTCCCTTGCAAAACTCTATTTACTTTTTGCCTTCTGTTCATTTGCTCTGGTTGCAAGCTCTCCGCTCTCTCTCCTCTTTTTAAACAGTGCTGGAGATGACTTAAACTGCTTTCTAAGGGGGTTGGATAAATTGGATTGGGGTTTCAATTTATTAAGGGTGAATTGAAAGGCCCTGGTTTTAAAATACCCTGCTACTGCATAATAGGGGAGAGAAAACTATCATGAATGTGTTTTCCTTGTCTCAGCATGACAGAGCACATTTAATGGTTCCTTTAATCTAACTAAAAACAACAAGCTAAGGGAAAATGACAAAGGCTAAAAAAGCTGATGCAGAGATAACACTCATCAGAACCAACGAAAGGACATCAATACTGGATTTCTAAAGTGGTATTCTAAAATCCTTAAAATCTAAGGATTGCAGAAATCATGCACAATTACTAATTTCTGAAATGTTATGTCTATGACATTACTAGGTTATGCTTTAGCTTTGTTCCTGATGCAGCATATAGAAATCACAATTTCATGTATATTCATGATTTTCACACCCACATTTCAGGATGAACTTGCATTTCCAAGATTTCGTGCTCCTGAGTTTTGAAGAACAATGTTAACACTATAACTTTATAATAACTTCTACACTACAGAAAAATGGGGATGTTTTGGCATTAATACTTCTGTAAAACATACCATAAACAGTTGGTAATATTGCAATGTTTGGGTTTGGCTTCATATGTTATATTTACCTCATCAGTGTGATTTGTAAAGCAATGGCTTCACACAATTTCTAAACCTAACCAAATGTGGCTTATTCAACAAACCAGTCAAGCAATTATGGCTTATCACAATGCCTGAACCCAGTCAAATAGAAATTTTTTCATTCTGTAAGTTTTTCAAAATACATAATATTAAGAATGCCCAGTTTATCTCTGGAATGACTTCAAAAAGCTAATTATATGTAATGTCCTTGATTTACAAGGGCACATTCCTATTATCTACGCTCAACCTTGATTTGGCATTTTACAGAGGTCACTTATGAAATTATACCGAGTGTTAGCTCCCTTGTTTACTACTTTATCATTATAGCTGCAGAATGTCCAAGGATGAAAAATTATACCAAAACATGAGGTAAGGTTACATTTTACATTAAAAAAGTCTGATCCGATCTGCCTTTTGATTACAGCTTTGTAAAACACGTTAAGCTTCAATTTCTGAATATGAGTTTTATAACCATAACAATAGCAAAATTCACTGTGGTTTTCCACGGAATATCTGAAACAAGCATGGAAGGATTGATTTTTTCATGTCTTTTTTTTAAAGCATTTTAATTACTTCATCTTGTTTTTATTCAGACATGCTCCTGTTTAAATGGCATTAGTGTAAGACATATGGTTATCAAATATTCTAGGACTGATCAAAGCCAGATATTCCCATGCACTGCAGTCAAGAATCTATCCAAAAATGGAAATGTACATGAAAACTATAATTTAACTTGTATTTTTTTGCCCTTTCATGCCTTTATGATGTTTGCAAAGGCAGTGCTCAAATGGCTATGGCTTATCTCACAAAAGGTAAGCAGGGTCAGACCTCATTAATACACAGATGGGGAAATACTAAGAAATAGCAGCACTATAGACTAGGAAATTGAAACTACTTCCGTATTTTTGCCAAGGAAACTATAGGGATGGATCTATATAATCATTGGGAACTGAACCCAAGGACATTTTAATATATCTGCAAACCTCCAGTTCCATTGCTCATTTTTATTAACATAAGGACTCATATTGGTGCTTCACTTGTACAGGTAGTCCTTGACCTATGACCATTCATTCAGCGACCACTCAAAGTTATGATGGCGCTGAATGAATAGTGGTTACAACCAGTCCTTGCAATTCTGGCCGTCCCAGCACCCCTGTGGTCACATGATCGTGATATGGGCACTTTGCAACCAGTTTGCACTTACAACCGGTTGCAGTGCCCTGCAATCATGTGATTGACATTTGCAACCTTCCCTGCTGGCTTCCCCAGAAAGTCAATGGGGAAGCCAACAAGGAAGGTCGCTAGTTGCGGGGGTAAGTTTCCCCCACCCGCATACCCTTCCCCAGCTCTTCTGTGCTTGCATCATACTGGCCACTTGCGCACCCCACACACCCTACCCTACCCTACCCACACCTCTCATGCACCCCTTTGTGCACCCTCCCCTGCAACCACTCACTCCCTCTCCCACCCAGCAGCAGCCACTTACCTGCCTGCCGGCCTGGGACTGCAACTTCCTGCCGGCTTCCCCACTGACTTTGGTTGTGGGAAGACAGTAGGAAGTTGCCTTGCCTAATGACCGTGGGATTCAGTTAATGATGGCAACTAGGACTGCCATCACTAAACGATGCAGTTGCACTTTACGGCCGCATTGCTTAGTGACGGAAATACTGGTCCAATTGCCATTGTAAGTCAAGGACTACCTGTATCTTGTTTCATATTAGCTTTCAGTACTAAATGAGGGCACTGAAAGACAGATTCATACAGCATTGCTGCAGAATTGGTCTCAAACTCTGATATAAGTAGCCTCCTAAGGCTGGAAGTCTAGGCAAAATGGCTGCTAGAACACACTTCCTCATTTATTAACACAGAAAGCACAGCATCCACTTACCTGTAAGAGGTGTTTGGGTTTGTTTGTCTGTTTGTTTTTGTCCCTTCAAGTCATTGTTGACTCCTGGTGACTGCCTGGACAAGTCCCTGTAGTTTTCTCAGCAAGATTTCAGAAGTGGTTTGCCACTGCCTGTTTTCTAGGACTACAGTTACAGATCTTCAATCATGCAAAGCAAGGGCAAAAAAGGACCACTACAGGCAGTGTAACTATATATTCAGGCAATGCAGGTTCCTAAAAACAAGTATTTAAAGAAATTCCTAGTTTCCTAAATCCATCAGACTATCTTCTAAGTAGTACATCCCAGACAAGTAATCCAGGACAAGAAGGCAGAGCTAAATGAACCACATATTTATTGCTTTATATAGTATCTAGAAAACTGTCACACAGTGATCTATGTACGCATTCTAAATGAAGATCACAATAATGCTTAGGTATCCTTTAAGTCAAGTATCACTTGAAGAAATCCCCTAGAAGATGCAGAAAATAAAGGAATGAGCAGGAGGTGCAAATTAATCTAGATAGAGCTATTTAAAAATTTGGATGCTTTTGAAGATGAACCTGCTGCTTCCTTAGGTAATTTTAAATTTTGTTGTAATGCCTAAACCAGGATTCTCTATATTTTCTTTCCCTTCATTTCCATCCAATTTGATTTCCCCCTTTCTCTTCTTTTTCCTTCCCAGTGCAGATATCCACACTCTCATCACTCAATTCTGTCTCTCCCCACCCCCACCCACCAGTTGAGGCATTTTTAATTATATATCTTTTTCTCAGCCATGCCTTTTTTGGTGAGGCTTCTGATATGCACATACGTACACATGCATACAAAACATACATCTACAAACAAATATACTAGTATCATATGCGCACATTTATAGAAAGGGGGAAACGTTCCAGGACTGGTTTCAGGAATCAGCAATCCAAGACTGACGAAGTCAGAAATTTTGACATTACATACAATTCTCTATTTTTCTAAAAAAAAAAAAAAAACATGCCTACTCATCTTTCAGGGATAAGACATTATCGTAAACTTGGTTTAGTCTTCCTTTTGGATAAATACAACAAATAAATGCTTGGCAAATTATTTAACCACATATTTGCTAGCACACATTTGGAAGAGCAGCCATGAAGGCCTTGGAAAAGATATTCAGATGCTATGATATGTCTATACCTAAAAAGATCAGAATTGTGCAAGCTATGGTATTCCCTGTGGCACTCTATGGAAGCAAAAACTGGACTTTGAAGAAGCAGGATAGGAAGAGTATTGACGCTTTTGAACTTTGGTGTTGGAGAAGACTCCTGAGAATACTGTGGACAGCCAAGAAAACAAGCGAATCATCAATCCAGAGTTCTTACTCAAGGCAAAAATGACCAGGCTCAAATTATCCTACTTCGGACACATTATGCAAAGACCTAACTCTCTGGAGAAGGCTTTAATCCTGGGAAAGGTAGAATGAAAGACAAAAGAGAACGACCAGCAGCAAAGTTGATGGATTCAGTTACAGTGGTGATAAGTGTACTGTTTGAAGACCTGAAAGACCAGGTTAGGGACAGATGGTCATGGAGAAAAATCTATGTGGTTGCTAAGAGTCAACAACAGCTTGAGGGCACATAATCAACTGCTATCATGTTAACTTTGCTTCTGTTAATATAAATAATTAATGTAGATGATAAAGTTGTATGTGGGAATATCTTGGGAACAAGGGGAAGAGATGCTGCCAGGGAACGATCAGATAAGAGAGGGCATATACAACAGCTGCAGAATGGTCAGAGAAAAAGATTCAGAAAGGAACCTCCAAAATCTCTCAGATGGTAAAAGAGAGGGTGGGAGATTTGTACCATCAGACTTGCAAGATTCTATTAATGTAGCCTTACAATAAATTACAATAAATTAGAATTAGCTCATCTAGTCATGTTTCCTGTCTGGTCTACCTCAGAAGGCTGACATAAAGTTCTATGAGCTCTATTTTAAAAATACAGAAGCTCATGAGGAATTTTTTAAAAATAAATAATGTTGTATATTGTAAGCCGCCCAGAGTCCCCCATTGTAGGGGAGATGGGCAGGGACAAATTAAATAAATAAATAAATAAATAAATATTTTTCTTCATCAAATAGCAAATATATAAAAAATCATGTGCATAAAAATGTCTAATATACCAAGCAGCATCTCTGATCAATCCTTTGTCTTTTCTACAATAATTGCATTAGCATATAATGCTCTGCAAGTATTTAATAATATATTGGAAAAGTGTCAATTAACTTGAATATTACCTATTCTCATATCTCTTGCCATGATTGAACTATCATCCAACTTCACCTAACATTGACTTCTTTTACTGAATCACAAATAATAGCATCTTTACTGAATTCTGAAAAAGAGCATCCTTGAAATTGGAGTTTAATTGTCATTACTAAGATCCCTAGAGAACAGAGGTCCCTAACCCTTTTGGGATGGTGGCCACATTTAGAATTGCGATATATTCTTGGCCTCTGGAATGAGATTCTCCCAATATCTGTGTGGCTCCCACTCTGCTGGCAATAATTTATTGACTTTGGCTACAAATGTTTCCACCAGAAACACTCCTGTATGATGTATTTGGATCATATGTAGTATCTCAGTATTTAGCTAATGTACAAGTCTCCCCATTAATCTACTACATTGCATTATTTATCACAAAGGCGTATTCAGCATGGTTTGAATTTCCAGTTAGACAACATTTAAAGCAATTTGCACAATTTTTTCCTCTGTCTTTAATTATAGTGACCTTACTGGCAGAGTGAGGATAATTTAATTGTGGTTTTACAGTTCAGGCATCATGCTAAACCACTGTTAGGCTTGTGTGTGCTACATTCTTCAGGGCAACTAAATTCCTTTTTTTTTAACTTGGCTGGTTTCTGCCTAAATACAACTTGCCAACTTTTACCAAATATATTTATTTCACTTATCTAGCTTTCCTCAGTTTAAATGTCTTATTTTTCTAACTTAATTGAAACCTTTTCAACTGTCTTCCTGATTTTTTTTTTTTTTTTTTTGGGTCTGCTCTCAGTCATTACTGACCCTGCAGTGACCGGCCCCTAGCGGTTTTCAAGGCAATTGTATCTTTTTTTGTTTTTCGGAAGTAGTCTTTGCCAGAGCCTACTTCCTAGAGCATAGCCCAGCTGGCAAGCGCAGGAGGCGGGATTTCCGTTGCTTCGCGCCCCGTTTTTTGGGCGAGCGCGGTTTCGCGCTTTACCGGCCACTGGTCCCGTCTCTCTGTGCAAGGCGCTGCCAGCATTTTTCCTCCCACCGGAGTGAGAGTACCCATTTATCTACTCACGTAAGTTTTCGATCTGTTGGGTTGACAGAAGCTGCGGGTGGAGAAACAAGAGCTCACCTTGTTTAACACGAGAGGCTGGACTCGAACCGCTGAAGTTTTCAGCCATTTCTGGCTGGCAACTTTCAGCGTCATTAAGCCGCTGCACCACCGCGTCCTGCTCCTGATTTTTGGATACCTAGAAACAGTAGCGTAGCTGCCTTCAAAATGTATTTTATAAGGAAATAATGTAGGTCAGAATTGTATGTTTATTCCTGGGACTAGCTTTTTATTGTAAATAATTTATTTTAAAGTAAGGTAACAAGAAGAAACTACGAAGATCCACATAATCAAAGCTATGGTTTTTCCAGTAGTAATGTATGGCTGTGAGAGCTGAACCATAAGGAAGGCTGAGTGCCAAAGAACTGATGCCTTTGAACTGTGGTGCTGGACAAGACTCTTAGGAGTCCCTTGGACTGCTAGGAGGTCAAACCAGTCAATCCTAAAGGAAATCAACCCTGACTGCTCATTGGAAGGATTGATACTGAAGCTCAAGCTCAGATACTTTGGACCCCTAATGTGAAGAGAGGACACTTTGGAAAAGACCCTGATGCTGGGAAAGATTGAAGGCAAAAGAAGAAGGGGATGGCAGAGGATGAGATGGTTAGATAGCATCACCGAAGCAATGAACATGAAATTGAGCAAACCTCGGGAGGTAGTAAAGGACAGGAAGGCCTGGCACGATATGGTTCATGGGGTTACAAAGAGTTGGACACGACTTAATGACGGAACAACAACAAGAAGAGCTGGTGATCCCCAACCTGCAGCCTCATATGATACACTTCAGAGCTCTTCTATTTCATTCATTCATTCATTCATTCATTCATTCATTCAGTTTATATAGCTGCCCATCTCACATATGGGATTCTGGGCAGCTCACACAATTAAGTAACAAAAACAGTAAACAATTACAAATAAACAACTAAAATAAAACCATTAAAAACCAATTAAAACAGTTTAAAACCATAAAACTTAATCCATACAATTGCTAAGAATATAACCAACTCACAGGATCCATTCTACCACTGGATCCCCAAGCATGATGGCAAAGCCATGTCTTAAAACACTTCCTAAAGGCCAGCAGGGTTGGGGCCAGTCCAACCTTGGGGGGAATGATGTTCCAAAGGGCAGATGTTGTGGCAGAAAAGGCTCTCCTCCTGAGTCTCGTCTGATGACATTCCATGGTAGGTAGGACCCGTAACATGCCTCTTTTTCTGGACCTGATGGGACAGGTAGATTTAACCAGGAAGAGGCAGTCCCTCAAATACTTGGCCATGTAGCACTTTATAGTCATTACCAGCATCTTGAATTGAACCCAGAAGCAAACTGGCAACCAATGCAGCTTGTGGAGCAGAGGTGTAATATGTGCTGATCAAACAGTGTACATAACTGCCCACACCACTGCATTTTGCACCAGCTGTAGCTTCTGGATGCCTTTCAAGGGCAGTCCCATGTACAGTGTGTTACAGTAATCCATTCTGGAGGTGACCAGGGCACGAGTGACTGAGAGTAGAGCCTCCTGATCCAGGAACAGGCACAACTGGCACACAACACAAAGTCGCTCAAAGGCTCTCCTAGCTACAATTGGCACCTGCTTATCAAGCAGAAGTCATGAGTCCAGAAGGACCCCCAGATTGCACATAGGGTCTGTTTGGGGCAGTGCAACCCCATCCAGCACCAAAGTAAGTTCTTGGAAACTGAAGGCCCCCAAACTCAAAGCCACTCAGTCTTGCTAGGGCTGAGCTGAAGTCTGTTGTTCTATATTGTAAATCCAGCCTCAGAAATGAAGCATGTGATCCTAGTGCTATACAACAAGTCCCAGTAAGAGAAGTGCAGTTCATATATGAAGACAAATGGCATGAACCTACATAATTTCCTCCCAAGTCTAAAGAACCATGATAATTCTGACAATGGTGGAAATAAGAAATTATGCATGCAAAATAGTTAAAAATCAAAATGGATATAGGTAAAAGAAATAACAATACAGGTAGTATTCGTTTAACAATGGTAATTGGGACTGAAATTTCTGTTGCTAAGAGATGCAGCCATAAAGCACGACATCAAGCGACTGTGCCTCTTAGTGACAGCAGTTCCTGCAGTCCCCAGTTACTGTCATTAAGTGAGGACCATGTGGGTCATTAAGCGAGGACCTCACATGATTGCGACTTCTGACTTTCTGCTGGCTTCCCAATTGACCTTGCTTGTGGGAAGCCAGCAGGGAAGGTCACAAATTGCGATCATGTGACCTTGGGATGCTGTGACAGTTAGAAATCCAGACTTGTTGCCGAGTGCCCAGATTGCAATCACATGGCCAAGGGGGCACTGCAACAGCCAGAACTTCAAAGACTGATCATAACTACCACTCAATCAGCACTGGCACAAGTTCAAATGGTCACTGAATGAGTGGATGTTAAATGAGGACCACCTATACTTGTCTTTTCTCAAGGCCATTATAACAAATTTTAGTTGAGAATTCCATTTAGTTATGATCCTATTACAACTCAGATATTAAAAATTATGCTTACATTATAAAATATGATTCCCAAGTATCTTCTATTGAGCCATTTCCCTAAATATCTTAACAAATATAGAGCCCAACAGTGCCTTGACCACAGAAAGTCCCTTCACCTATTCTGCAGCTTGCATTACACATAAATTATTGAAAATATTTTTAGTAAAGTCTCTCTACAAAGAAAACACACAAAATGAATCGTTCATACAAAAAGCAGAAGAGGTAGGTAGAGAAAACTATGCAGAACAAGGTAGCATTGATTCAAAACAATGGACATACTATTTTGCTCATTGAAAATGGTGGCCAAGTACCCACTGAGATTAAGCACATACAACCATGAATATACTTTCTCATATGTACTACCTTTTTCAGTAAGTGAATTTGCTATCAAATGTTTGCCAGTTCCATAAAAGCATTAAGTCACAGAATCTATCTGTTCCAGCTGTTACTTCATTGTCCTTTCCATGAACATCTAGGAAGCCTGTCTTACTCGATCCTATACAGATTACAAGCATAGTCTACAATAGCAGCAACCCATAGAAATCAATTTTCTTCATGTGGGATTGCCTCTTAGAAATGAATCACAGACAGAATTTTAAAGTTTCACCCAGCATGGGACTAATGAGAAAAAACTGCACTTTTTATTGTAACATCTGTACTCCAGCTTTCAGAGGCCCAAGAGCTGGGTAACAACATTTTTATCCCCTTCTCCCATTATTAATCACCTTGAATTCATTATCGCTACATAACAGGAAGGGATCCTCCATGACTAAACTTTATCATCACTGAAATAATTTGCCTTTTATCAGAAGTCTTTCTACTAAAGCATAACTCAATATCTTTTCCTTACACTCTGTATGCTCCAACTTCCTTAGCACTGAGATGAGCCAAGCAATCTGCAGAGAGGCATACACTATAAACAACAGCTGCTGGAAATTAATCACTGATCATTGACCAAATGAATATGTAAATATATAGTTAAGTTAGAGGAAGGTGGAAGGGCAAAATGAAATACATTCTCAAGCACATTCTAATCACTCCAACAGAATGGTCTACTGCTAACTTCCAGCAGCTAAACATCTATTCCAGAAGCAGGGAAGAGGGAGAGTACTCTTACCTACACAGAACACCTTCATTATTAGTCCATATAGTTCTGATGTATAACACGAGTAAAGGGAAATGGATTATACCTGTGATAAACTGTAAAGGCTGTTAAGCTTATTTTCCTTCTTCTCTGAGGATTGTGTAATCAGGGTTTTGAAGCAAAAAAAAAAAAATCTGTAAACAGCACCTTGTTAAAACAATCTAAAATTATTGTTACTAGAATGCCCAAAACAAATATGTCTTGGGAAAACTATAAAGCCCACTAGCTTAACTAGTCATTGTGCATTTAACTGGAGACAGAGTGCAGAAGATACTGTGTTTAAATTCTCATAGATGTGAAATACACTGGAGTATCACAGAAAGTTCATCCTTAGTACTAGTGGAATAAAAACTATGACACTGGTTTTAAAAATAAGTACAAACATATTATCAGACCATCTATCTGTCTCC
This sequence comes from Liasis olivaceus, assembly GCA_030867105.1. Classification (NCBI taxonomy): domain Eukaryota; kingdom Metazoa; phylum Chordata; class Lepidosauria; order Squamata; family Pythonidae; genus Liasis; species Liasis olivaceus. Next base: position 46,627,664 of record CM061350.1, on the reverse strand, counting down.
TTATGTGCCAAAGAGAGACTTGAAAAGTGACATCTTTCAAGTTACTTTCCCCAAATGACCTCCCATTTTTATCTACTCTAAGAATATTCCTACTTAAATAGCTGGACATTTACACTTAATTCATTCAGCCATCTGTTGCACTGTTAGATTCTTTTTTAATAATCTCCATGGCAGATTCAATATCTCATATTGTGAACACTTCAATACTTTTTTAAAAGTTGTAATTTTGTAAAACGTAGTATCATTGTAAAAGTATTACCATTGTAAAAATGATACAATGAGTCATATTTTCACTTTTAAAAATCAGTTGTAAGCAGTCTCTGCAGAAAAAGTCATCAAGCAAGCAACAATGGAAACCTTCCTCCACTCTCTGTTCAATACACTTGAAACTGTTTCTGAGAATCTCCTTGTGACACCACCTCTAATGTCCCTTAATATTCTCCTTAATTCTTGCCTACTGTAAGTTTATAAGGCATTCTAAGCAGATGCAGCTGATAACAGGGACATTCAGCTTTCCTCTATCCCTCCACTTTCCTCCTGTTCTTCCATTTCCTTTGAACCTTTTAGTCTGTAAGCCTACTTAAAGTTGCAATGTATATTGTGCCACATATACTGTTGAATTATATGAGTAATAAATTACAACAATAAGGCATTACTCCAATAAGCCATACAATAGCTACAGCTCAAGTGTTTCCAACTCAATATAACTACTTAGCTCCAGAGATACATACAGTACTTATTTCACAACCTATATTTTGCAGACCACTGCAGCCACCCCTAATTAAAACTTCCATAAGACAGTATCCCTCTTTTTAGACCAATTTAATTTTTCCCCTCAGAATCAAGACAGCAGCCGTTGCTTTTTATGAAGTTTGTTAATCCAAGGTGATTTTTATCTGCCCGATTTTCGGTTCTGTGCAGTTCCCCAAACTCAGAAATGCCACTCCGAAGGATTCCTCAGGACAAACGCTCTATATGCCTTCATCCTGGGAAAAGTTGTGACCATAAGTCAAAATAATATTAACAATAAGCCTTGGAGCTTAAAGAAGACTTACTTTCAGGTAAACACGCAAGGCAAGGCCCTTGGAATATTCTCAACCATTGCAGTCGTGCCTTTTGCCAAAGCCTGCTTTCTAGGACTCACGGCTGCAGGCTGTGGCCACCTCACCCACCTGGCTGCCTCCTACAGCAGCCATCCCCAGCGTGGCGCCCCGCAGACTGGGTAACTCTGACTAGCCCAGCCACCAGGGTTGGTGCAGAACGCAGACTGTGGCTGAGGTCCAACACATCCGGGGGCACGAAGCCGGAGGGCGCGTCCTTACAGCACATGCCGCCCCCCGCCTGAGGCAAGTTCAAGCCACCTTCACCCCCTCCGCCGGGCTTCCAAAAGCCATTCTCCGCCCCGCATCTGCATCACTTCCACGTTCCCCCTTTCTCACACCACATTCCGCTCGCTCAGCCGCTCACCTGGCCGGGCAGAAGGGCCAGTAAAAAGACGACGGCGACGCTCAGGCCGCAGAGCCTCTCACAGCGTGGGCTGCAGAGCGGGAGTTGCACGCGCATCCCCGACGACATCGCAGGATCCTCCGCTCGCTTCGCCGCTTTAGAAATCCCAGGCGGGGCTGAGCCGATTAGGCAGAGGGAAGTATGGCCGAGAAGCCGGAAGAGCCGTCCTTCGCCTGGTTTTCTGCGCGAGGCGGTGCTGAGCGTCAGAAGATCCTCCGGCGGGGAGGCACCGGCACGACTTTCCCCTCCCCCCGGAGTTGAAGCCGCTAGCCGGGGCGGTCGGCTCCGCCTCCGCTCGGCGAGTCGCCCGCCTTTTCCTGTGAGGTGACGCCGTCTCCTTCTCACGCCACCGACACGCGCTGCCCTTCGTCCCTGCCCACGGACACGCCCCAATTCTTTGGCGACCCGTTTTCTCCCGTTCCCCAAGTGCAGCCCTCGGGCACAGCCGCTCAGGAGTCAGTCTCAGGGGCTTCCGGCAGCCTCACGGTGAGGAACGGGGGCAGGACTGCACCTTCGCGTCGCAGCCGGTTACTTAAATGTGGAGATTCTAGTTTTTTCCCCCTTCATAATTAAATTCCAAATGCATTTGATCAAATGTTAATCTTGCTGTCGTTTTTCCTCAGAATTTACTTCTAAGGAAATGTACTTGAGCACTGAGCTCTCTCCCCCGACGCTATTTTACAACTTTTTTTACAATAATTTGTAAATTTTACAATTTACACTTTTTTACAATCCTATTTTACAATAATTCTGTTATTGATGTTTTATTTAAGGTTAGTAGGAATTGCTTCTGAGCAAATATATAGTTGCAGCCATTTTTCTCTTTTATTCTAGGTCTGTGTTTCCGCATTAGGGCAGGTGGGAAGATTTGCAGAAATATAAAGCCTTTATACCAAGCATCTAGAGTGACAGTTATACATATGTTGAGGAAGTATTTCTGTTTTAAAAAATCAGTAAAAATCAGATATTTCCATTAACTCAACAGTAAAGGAACAAGCAGTCAAAAAATATGCTGCAGACTAGCACTTGGTAGAACAGTCATGAAGGCCTTGCAAAACATATTCAAATGTCATAATGTGTCTATACCTACAAAAATCAGAATTGTGCAAGCCATAGTAGTCCCTTTGACACTGTATGAAAGCAAAAGTTGGACTTTGAAAAAGCCGGATAGGAAAAATACTTATGCTTTTGAACTTTGGTGTTGGAGAATACCATGGACAGCCAGGAAAACAAACCGTTGAATCATCAAACAAATCAACCCAGAGCTCTCACTCAAGGCCCAAATGACAGGATCAAATTATCCTGCTTTGGACACATGCGAAAACCTAGCTCTCTGGAGAAGGATCTAATGCTGGGAAAGGTGGAAGGAAAGTAAAGAAGAGGATGACCAGCATCAAGGTGGATGGACTCAGTTACAGTGGCAATGAGTGCACTGTTAGAAGACTTGAAAGGCCAGGTCAGGGACATTGTCACTAAGAGTCGACAATGACTTGATGGCACGTAATCAATCATTTCCATTAAAAGAATCAAAATGTGCTTATGCTCAAACTTTTCAAAATCAAGGGGGCAATTCTAAATTGATATTGCCTGATGGCTCCCTTAAAAATAATGTCTTTTGGGTCAGCAAAACTGAGTTGGAATCCAAGTTTCAAGTAGATACATTTTCATGGAAAAGCAATTGTTGTGAAAGCTTGTTGGTCATGTGATATGTCTGGTCAACAGACCCATATGAGTCTAGTTCATCAGCATTCAATCACATGTCTTTTAGCAAGTGGTAGGTTTGTTCTAAAAACCCACACACTTCCTTATTTAAAAAGTGTCATTCCTTAACAGGCCTGACATCTCTGTTCTTCATACGCTGTTAGTTTTCTGTGTTGTACACAGATGCTTGTACAGTGGGTATGTGTGATGTGTATATGTATATACATGTATATGGTATGTTGGAGGCTTGCATTATATAGATATGGATTTTTATTCATAACTGTAATTTCTATGCACATTTCAGCATTTCATAAGAGGCAAAATTAGCTGCAAATATATAAAAGGTATAATATAGCCTGTGGTCAAATGTAAGTCTGAGGTTCATATTGCCATTTGAACATTCCTTTATTCCAAGATGTATAGTTCCACTCATATATCTGTAATCCATATGCAAATCCCACAGTCACATGGAATAATTCTACAGAGAAATAACTTCATGGAAAAGCAGTGGCATCTGAAGGACCCCACCACATCATTTTATTTATTACTTGCGTCAGTATTTTAAAAACATTTGCAAGGGAGAGTATATTTCTAATATGAAGGATTCATTTTGGTTAAGAAACCTATAAGAAGTTTTCTACATACAGTATTTTCCAGTAGTTAGTTTTGCTAAAAACTGCTAGGTCTGGGTTGCAAGCGTTCTGACAACTAGATGGCACCAAAGAGTTAATGTTTTATTTATCTGTTGTCATCGAATGGTTGTCCAGAGTTTTGCAGACCACATCTGGCAACATTAACTCAAAAGCCATTATTGCTTGCAAAAGTTTGTATAAACTTTAGTATGAGATTTTTAACAAAAAACAAACTACTATCCTGGACATATTTTTATAGAAGTGAGCCCAGCTGATTTCAGTAGAGCTTTTTCTAGGTAAGTATACATTGTGATCCAAACTGCACGTTCCAGTTCTTAATAGGATTTTAGGTAGCCCCATTGTGTGATAGGGTTTATCAGCTGTGTGACAGCATAGAGTAGATTTTACTAGGGTTGCACCACATATGAAAATTTGTCTAATATGCTGTTTGTGTACATACTGCTGATCTAAAGTGGCCTGACTAGTCTTGTAATTGTTAGAATTGGATGACAGAAGTTTCTAATCTGTTAACTTGTCATCTGACTCAGAGTGAATAAACAGGATTTAGCACCTATGGCAACCAAAACATTTCACAATCTTCATAACCATACATGAGCTGCTGAAAGAGAAATTGTAGTTTCACACATACTTATTGGTTGTCATTTTTGTTTAAAACTTTGGGGCTATAGCAAACCTAAAGACTCTCCAATCCAACCCATTTACAAGATGTCCAAATCTTCCCTTTTGAAATATTCGATACAGAGTAGAATGTCGCCTACAATGATTTAAATAGATAATTCTGTAGCAGTGAGACCACTGAAAACATGCATGAGCCAGAATGTTATGATAGCTCATTTCTTTAGTTTTAGATAATTTGCATGAATTTGATAAATAATAAACTGAACCTTATGGAAACTTTTTTTTCCTTGTTTCCTTGAAGTCTCATCATATACTTCAACTTTGTACTTCCTTTCATGATTTATTACTCTGTTCCCCAATCTAGTACTCTACATATATATTGGAACATGAGCATGTTTGGCTGGGATTAATATCCATGCCCAGAGGATATCAATTTGGAAAATATTGATTTATGGGGCACTTTTCAATTTTCCACTTCCCAGAAATAGCAGTATAAAATAATCTGCTCCCATTTAGAATTTAAAAATTAGTAATATCTATAAAATAGTTCCCAGATATACTTAAGACAATATTTTAAAAGTATCTTTACCATTTTTCTTTCATGTAAAATGAGATTGATGGGATTTTGACATGATGGAAATTCCACAAACAGAGAAGTTAGCAATAAGGAAGCTTCATCAACTATAAAGGTGAACTCAACCTCTAACGTTGGGTACATATAATAATTTATAATATCAAATGTACAAACTTTATTAAATGCACTGCAACTTCTGAAGAAATCTCTGTAATGCAGTTTTGTTCCTACCTATGAGATGGAGGGAATTTGGATATTTGATGGTGACTGAACAAATACAAGAGATTAAGGCAGCTATTAAAACATCATAAGGAAAACAAAACTGCTGGCAATTATTACCAGTATATACAAATATGACAATGTTTAAAACATTTTAGAGATCATCAAAATCATCTATGATTTGTTTAATTATTACTGAATTTCAACAGCGAACATCTTGACTTTGTTGTAAAGACAGCTATTTTAAAGAATTGCAGACAATGACTACATGAGCATCCGCACATGATCCAGAGCACTCTTTTGCCTTCGGATATAAAGCACTGCACAACCTTTATAGTATTTGTTCGATTCTGTGGTGAGTTGGAATAAGAACTCAGTTTGAAGCAATTTTGTACTTACGTTTCCTTATGTAAGTATAGTATTAGCTATATTTTTCTTGAGGTTCACAGGGGCCCCTTGCTATACCTTGAACAAGCAAATGAACATTTTATTACAGTTCAAGATCAGATCATAAAAATTAAACAACCACATACAATCAGAGAATATGGGGAAATCTTGTTGATTAAGTGAATACGGTAGCCCTCACTTAACAGCCACTCGTTCAGTGACTGAAGTTACACAGTGCTGAAAAAGTGGTAGTTACAACCAGTTCTCAAAGTTACGACCATTGCAGCAACCCCACGGTCACATGATCGTGATCCAGGTGCTTGGTAACTGGCCCAGATTTATGAGTCTCACAGCATCCCCATGACACGTTATAACATTTTCCAGCCTTCCCTGCTGGCTTCCCACAAGCAAAGTCAATGGGGAAGCTGGCAGGAAGTCAGAAGTTGCGATCACATGAGGTCCTTGCTTAACGAACCACAGTGATTCACTTAATGACAGCAACTGGGAACTGCTGGGATTGCCTCACTAAGCGATGTAGTCATGTGACATCATGTTTTATGTCCACAATGCTTAGTGATGGAAATTCTGGTCCCAATTACCATCGTTAAGTGAGGACTACCACCTATTAATGTTGTCAGGTCTGAACACAGCAAAGCCTTATGGCTTGGGCGTAGAACTTAGCAAATATATACGTGATTTCAGGGTGCTTGTCTTTTAGGAAAAATTCTAAATACCATTGGTTAGAATGGCCAAGCAGTCTGTCTGTCAAGGATTGGATTAGTTGGGAGCACAATTTCTTGTAAAATCTATACCTCAGAAAGACAGGTTCTATGGTTTCAGTTTTTCCTTATGAGCATCATCTGTACCTGATTATATTTACCATCCATGATTGCAGAGGGAAAGGTATTATATTGAAGTGTGTTCTAGAAAAGGCTTAGTAACATCGGGAATAGGATAACTTATATAGGTATTGTATGGGTTAGTTTCCTTGATTCATTATAAAGCTGGTATAGCCTTGGGGCAGCTGCAAGGTTATTCTAGAGTTCCATATCTTCTAATCTTTATTGGCTTCCTTTGCTTTATATCTCATGGTTAGAAGGAAATCCTGAGACATACTCAAATGGAGCAGCTTGCTGGATACAGTTCTGTGCTATACTAAAAAGGACAGGAGCCCAGTAAGAGATTTATTGAATTTGAGCCAGTAAGATGTAATTAATTGCCAAGCTTTATTTTCTGTGCTAGGTAGCCCAGTGTCCAATCTGGATGTAGCGTTAGGGGCACATCTTGGTGAAGAAATTGTGGCCCTCAGAAAGTGTGACTGTATTCTTTCATATAAGTGAAAGTTTATCAGAGCATGCCATTGCACATTGTAAATAGAAGCTATGCCATTGTTTCTGCAGTGAGTACCTCTCAAGTAACATTCTTAACAATGGACTTCTAACAACGTATAATTGTGCCAATCTGCATCTAATAGCAATTAATTCATTACAGAGTCAACGCCTTGCTAGAAGATTCAAGGCATTTCTTTATCTACCTTCTTCTGGGGTACAGAATAGCTTATTAAAATAGAGTAACAAAGCCTTGGCAATTCCTGTACATCAAAGCTGTTATATTACATTTCCAGGAATGTGCCTATAATGTCTACCACTATGAAGGATACCTGCATCTCCCTTTGTGGTTATCTTGTTTCCTTATCAGTTGTACTGTAAAACAATACTTTCAGTATTTGGGATTCTGTATGCATGCTCAAATTGTCTTTGACCAATATAAGGTCTATGTAACCTTTTGGCTCTTGCTCATGGCTCATCTGGGTGTAAGAAATCTGTGACTCACTGTAACCTGCTAGTTTTGGAACAAATAAAACAATAATTTGGACCCTTTTTGGTTGCTGGTGCTTTGGGGTGAGTTTTCCACCACAAATATATATGGCTACCCATTTGCCTGGTGGCTCTGTAGTATCTATCTGTACAGGATCTACCATTTCTATCCGTATTAGGCTGGTTTCTAGATTGCTTTGCCTAGCAACAGAAGACTCAAGGAAATAGCCTTTGTAATTTCTAACTTTGGTCACCCCTTATTGTAAATAATGTATGTTTTCCTTCTCTGAAAAAGCCCGATTTTCTCACGTATGAAGGCAACTCTAAACCAATATCAAATAAAACTATAATATGGCTAATGCATACTATTTTGATGGTGTTCGTCAGCTCTTCAGGCAAGTGGGCCAAACTCTGAATAACTCTTAACAGGAGATATTTAGCATGGCACACAAACCAAGACAGAGCGGAAACAAACATGATTACTGTTTATTATGATTTAATTACAGTTCATAGAAACCAGTTCATATAAGCTAAGTGAAAAAAAATTCCCTTTGAAAAATAACCATTTTCTTATTTCTTGATTGATATGGGATTGAAGATTCTGTATTTTATTCCATTTAAATTTAATTTTGATTGTAAAATCTAATAAATTTTAGTTATGTGGTTAAAATAATAAATATTAACTTGAATATTAAGGCTGCAATCATGGACATGTTTATCTACAGAAATTTGTGCCTGCTTTTATATCTGGTGTGAAATAAACCTGATGTGTTGAGAACACTTGCAGACAGTTACAGAATGTCAGGAGAGCAATCCAGTGTTTATATACACTTTGAACTGGCTTGGGCAAGCTAAAATGATGAAGTACAGAGAAAGAAAAGGCACGATAGGTCATATACATTTTAGCCTCAAGTTCCACTGATGAGATGAGATGAGCAGGTGCTTCACTAGAGGATGTTTTCAGTGGTGGTACTGCAGTCCCCTCCAATGCAAACTCCTGGAGTTCCCGTCTCAGTTTTTAGATGAGTAATAATGATCTTTTTATTCGGTGAGGCTTTGAATTGTTTCTATTAATTTAGTCATTTGCTGCAGCTACTTATACTGCTTTGTTTTACATGTTTGTTCTATCACTTAACTGATACATAATTTATCTTGTTCTTGTTTTATTTTGGTTGATTGTTTTGCTGCATCTTACCCTCCAGGGTCTTTTGGTTTTCAGATTTGTGATGCACCACAGGGAAAACAATTTTTCATTTTCCAAAGCACTGGACTTTGAGTTAGTGCATTGAGCTGTTCTCCCACAGCCTATTTATATGACTTTTGGTAAATTCTTAATTCCATGCCATGATATAATCAAGAATGTCATAAAAATCCTGTTTTGTTCCTCAGTGAGAAAAACAATGTAAACTGCTGGTGAAGCTGTTTCTTTCAACAAATACATCAAAGAATTGAAAAAGCCATCTTTCAAACTTCTAGATTAGAGAAAATCTCTTTTTGCCTATTCAAAGAATTACATTTTCAAATACATAAAAAATACATAGAAATTTGGGTGGGCATTTGTGAGCTATACATGATCCCCCACTTTTCTTTTGCATCACTTGAAGCTCCCAACTGTCTCACATCATACTGCCAACATTTGGTGACAAAACAGAAATTTAGTGGCAAAACAAGAGTGTTCTATGTTGGTTTTTTGTTTTATTTTATAGTACTAATCAAAATAGTTTTTTTAGCTGAATTCATCTGTTGTGGGCTTTTTTTCCAGAAAATCCTCAATTCTCCAAGGTGGCGGCAGCAGCAGCAGCATGGAATTTGGCACCACATTCCTCCAATAATAGCATATCACTGCAGTGCTTTCAGAGTCTGAAAAAGTGATATCCCAGAGCACATATACTACAGATTATTTAATTATTTAAGTCATGGCTGATTAGTATCACATCTGGCTGTCCCACCAGCCCTTTTGAGGTCCCTTACATTCCACAAAAGCACACACAAGTAGATAATGGTGTCCTTAACAGGAGAGAAGACTTGACCAACTGACGCTTGCCTAAACTTAAAATTTTTATTCAGTCTATTTAAATTAGCAGCACAGATGCTAAAGACTATGGAATTTAAAAACTATCAACATTTGCAGTGAGTAATGGGAAAATGTAGTTGACTGTGATTTTGGCTACTAGAAACTAAGACATACATTAAAGGTATGCTTGGGAGATCAGAATGAGATATTTTTACAATTACAGTCAGGGCAGGGCAGTATGTACCCAAAGACCACATGGCCTCTAATCCTATGTTTGTGGTCCCCCAGATTCTACCAGGATCACAGTGCAAAACAAAAAAGCAATTTGAGGAACCATAACATTTTCTATTTTTTTATTGTTTACAGCCTAAAATAATGTTAAGCCTATGGGACTTTGCATAAGCCACCCCCAAAATCTAAAACACAAGTAGATCATTTTGTCCCTGTTTTCTTTAGTGACGTTGCTGTCTCCCATCATCACACTATAGCTTTCAGAAATCAAAAACTGTTTAAAAAAGTGTGACATCCAGAGGAATAAAGTTGCCTTCTTCTGATCCAAGTGTTGGTGAATGAAATGCTGTGGCAGAATGCTTAGGCTTGGAGATGACATTTGTCAGCTGCAATAATTCTAGGGATCTTCTGGTAGGCAAAATGGCAAAGACTGAGATAATTGGGTATTGGCTGATATAATTACTGGTGATGTTTTAATGAATAGTTATGGGCATGGATCCTGAGCATCGATGGGGAGTCAGTTTAACCCTTCTGATTTATATGATTTAAGGTGATAAATATAATAATATATAGATAAATGTAGTTCTGTATATTATTCTGATGCAATATGGCAGCAGAAATTTAAGCTGGAAAGAAATGTTGAGTGGTGTACCACAAGGCTTCATTCGAGGCCTTGCGCTGTTCAAATGTTTATAAATTATTTGAAGGAGGTGTTATAACAGAAAAACAGCAAGAGTTTCAACAGGATCAAATGCAAAGTCATATGGATTGAAAAAAATTAAAGTCAAGAGTATAGGATGGGTGGAGACTCTACTGTAAAAGTACTGGGGGTCTTGGTGGAGCACAAGATGAACATGAGCCAAAAGTCTAACACAGCTTAAAAAAGCAAATACAATCCTAGGCTGCATCCAAAGAAGTAGACTATGCTGTAAAGAAATAATAACCTATCTCAATTCTGTATTGACCAGACAGCACTTGGAACATTGCATTCAGTTCTAGACATCTCATTTAAGGAAGTATATTGACAAATGAGGGCATATCCAGAGCAGAAAAAATCAAGGTGACAAAGGGCCTGGAGGGAAAAATTTACAAGGGATGGTTGGAAGCATTGTGCATATTAACCTGGAAAAAAGAAGACTGAGGAGACAGAGTGGCTATCATCAAGTTCCTCAGGTTCTGTTATGTAGAAAATAAGACAGAATTATTCCAGAAGACAGGATTTCAAATAATAGGTTTAAATTACATGGAAATACATTTCAGTTGGATACAGGAATTTTTTTCTAAGGTAAGAGCTGTTCAACAATGAAGTAGACTACCTCAGGTGGTGGTAGATTCTCTTGCACTGGAGAAGTTTAAACAAAGGTTAAATCCCATCTGTCAGGCTACTGTATAGTAGATTCCTGCAGTGGGCAGGGGATTGCACTAGATTATTTCCAAAATCCTTTCCAATCCTTACATTATGCGATTCTATGAAGTTTTTGAGTTGCAGATAAAATTAGCACCTAGAGCACTAATTGGAATAGTAGAAGGTAAGAAGTTCAATTATCACTCAAAAAGCTGAATGTTGGGTTATAAATGGCCAGAACTTTATTAATTACAGTTAGCATATACTGGTACAGGCCATAGCTCTAGGCAGTGTTATGAGTTAGGGGAGTAAATGCCTGACTTTGGCTTAAGCCATAGGGTAGACCCTCTCAACCCTTGTGCTGGAGTGAGACATTAAACACTGCTCTAAGTTACCTTATGGAGAAAACAAATTTAGATAAGCAGAGAACAATCCCCACTTACCCCTGAAATTGCTTTCACTGTCAACCTGACAGGTTATGACAAATTCTACAAGTAACAGTAATATTGCTACAAGGCAAACTACCTATTGCTTATGGGCCAATTATTTTTTCCTCCAGCCCTGTCAATCAGCAGTTAATTCACATATTCAACACAACCTCACCATAATAAGAGGCAGAAAAAGTCCTGGGGATGGGCATAAAATAGCTGACCTAACCTTATGTCTGGGGGCTTCTTTCAAATCATAGGAGTAGATCAGAGGGAATATTTAGCTTTCCAATCAAATCTCAGTAGACTGAGTTCATATCACCAGCCAGTTTAGCAGTACATTTGAGACTTTGGTCATATCACTGCATTGGAAAGAGCAATCAATTCCATTTGCCATCACGTACCAAGGCAGCAAAGATCCCTGGAAAATAAATGAACTACATATTTAATATGGGTACCACACATGCAGAGATGGTTTCCCTATTTTCCTTTGAAGCAATTTACATATTTTATAGTTCACATGTGGAAAGATTTAACATGGAAAATGACAGACATGTCATTTATTTGCTGGCAGGTGAGCTTCTAATATATCCATCAGCTTGTAATTTTAAAGAACAGGCCAAATATTTTCTTGCAAGCAGATCTGTTTATAGATAAGTATGCTGGGACACTGCAGCAGATAACAACCAGGATATTGTAGTTAAGCATTTGTGGGTAGGTATGCCAGCTTGCTGTTTCAAGAAGCATATTGAAGTGATTCCCTTTGGGTAGCAAACATATGCCTCTTGACTGAAACACTAATCATATGTCTATCCAAAATTTTAAAGTAAAAATTGAAGGCCTATTAATGTTTTATTAAAGACTTCCTCATAATGAAATCCTGAGGTAGAATTTTGCTTAAATAATAAGTTACAAAGAAGGCAGCTATAATGATTTTTTGTATGCTTGTACTAGAAGCTCCTTTGGGAAAGGCTTTTGAGAAAAAGCCTGTGTCATCTAGGTTGTGCAAGATGTGTAGGTTATACTAGATATCTAGGTTATACTAGATGACACATATTTTAATGACATTTTCACAGTAAAGTATATAGCTGAACATACTGTCTGAACTATTTAGGAACAAGGGACTCCCTCTCTCAGAGGTAAATATCAATATGCCTGTTTAAAAACATACTTTTATAATAAACAAACAGGAAGATGGCATGCCACAAATCACTAGCCACCAGCATAATTTTTATAGCAATGCCTCTGGGCCCTGTAAATGTCCTGCTGGGATGGGGGGAGTACCTGGGAATATTTTGTCTTCTGGTTAAAATATTGGCATGGGGTGAGGTATCATCATTATGCAGATGGTGCCTTACCCCAGTGATACCTCACCTGTATTTTGCCACTCCAAGCCAAGTAGAAATGCAGTGGAAGTCTTGACCTGATATCTGGAGGTCATGAGGGGACTGAATCGGAAGAAATAGGCTTAGGCTTAGTTCTGGAAATACAGAGAATATTGATTCAGAAGTTATCCAATTCCAGGACAGATACATCACTGGCTCTGGCTGGGGTTGCATTCTCCAGAAGGAACAGGTTTCAAAGTGGGTGACATGAATTTTATGTCCAGCTATATATATCATACTATGCAAGGTCCTCATTCAAATTGAAACGTGTTGTAAGTAACTAATTTGAGATTAGCATATTAAGCAATGCACACAGAGAGTATTGCCCTGCAGACTCCTTGTGCTGATATATATTTCATCTATTATAAACATAGCTGTAAATGTGATAGAAAAATAGCACATGGTTCTTTTTAATTTGCCGTTTCTAATTATCAGACAGAAAAAGACTTTTTAAAGCACCATTTATTCACATTAATGATCCTACTTAATTGGTGTTATATATGTTCAGTAGCACCAATAGCCTATAATTCTGATCTTCAGTTAATGGAATACACCCAATACACAAAGGCTGATAAATGCTAAAAAATAAATGCATTGTGTATAATATCTGTATACAGGTAGTCCTCAACTTATGACCACAATTGGGACTGGAACTTCCATCACTAAGTGATGTAGTCATTAAGTGAGTTGTGCCCAATTTTATAACTTTTGCTGTGGTCGTTAAACGAATTGCAATAATTAGGTGAATGTGCAGTTGTTAAGCAAATCCGCTTCCCCATTGACTTTGCTTGTCAGAGGCCCCCTGGGAAGGTCGCAAATGGCGATCCCATGACCCTGGGATGCTGCAACTGTTGTAAATATGTGCCAGTTGCCAAGCACCTGAATTTTGATTACATGACCAAAGTCACTTTTTTCAGTGCTGTCATAACTTCGAATGGTCATTAAACAAATGGTTGTAAGTCGAGGACTACTGTAGTAGTATTTTATGGCTAAGATATGTTGCAGAGCCACAAACATCATGGAAGATCAGTATTTGGTTATTTGGTGACTATTTTTAGTACTTCTGCTCAGTAACACAGAAGTTAGGAAATTAATCTTTGGCCCTACTGGTTTTATTGGAGCTTAATGATCTTACAGGGAAAAGGGTTATTTACATAGTAGTATTTAGTTCACGCACAGCAGTCATCTATATATTTACTTAGAAAAAAACCAGGGCCTCACATAACAGAAAAATCATTTGGAAACTATCCTCATTATGCTGAGCAGGGCGCTAGACATCTGCCCCCAAAGTCCACCTTTAACTTTATTTCTGCCCAGCTCAGCAACTTGGTAGGTGAGAGCACTCTTAAAAAGTATATTACAATATATGAATAGTATCCTAACTGAAGCCAACTGCTTGTGGGGAAGTAAGCCAAATTAAATTATAATGTAGACAAAAGGTTTTCTGTTTCATATACAGGTGGATTTTAAAGTTTTATATGTTGTGAACTATATTACTAATGTTGCTTTATTTTAGAGGGAACCAGTAAAAAAAAAAAATCAATGTGTATTGATATGGCTTATGGTTGATAGGATACATACTTATGAGTAGACCCACAGAAATAAATGGAACTAATTGGGAATAACTCAAAATTATTTCAATTTACTCATTTCTCACTGTGCAAATTAAATTCATTATCTGCTATTTCACTTCTATGGATTGAATTATTACAACTGCAGTAACTGGCAATCCAAAGTTATCCTGTAATAGTAATAAAAAAGACTGAATGACAAAGGTTGTATGAACATGGAAAAGCCTCGCCCTGCAAAGGAATGGTAGTTGTGAAATCTTTTTTGCTGATGAGTAGTGCATAGGTGTGTCAGCACCATTGAAAAAGTTGACAAGAGGATTGTTGGAAATATATGTATTTATGAGATTCTGGTTAGGAAAGAGATTGCTAGTTTCATGATTGCGTGTCATAAACGTTCAGGTTTCCATGTGGAAGATATCCAAATATGGACAAAGTGATGATGTGTGGAGGAAAGAATTGACTGCCAGGTTTTGGAGAATATTTGGAATTTTTCATATTTATAGGAAAAAGATGGACTATGCTTGAATAACAGTGAAATGAATCCCAGCATTGTTCCGTATGATCAGAAAGAGAACTTGAGAACTTATTTCTGGGGAAAGACATGAAGAAGCTATAAAGCATATAGTTATCCCATAAGTTAAAAATGTTGTTGTGAAATGGGATTATGGTAGAATTTGCCAATGCATGTGTATATTGTAATGGTATGTGGGAAAGACCTTGGAAGACAAGGCAAAGAGATGCTGCTTAGGCAATGATCAGGTAAGAGACAGCATACCCTGCAGCAATATAATGGGAGGGGCAAGAGGCTAGTTGAGAGTGGAAAAATTGTACTTTCAGACTTACAAGATTCTGTTAATGTAGCTTTACAATAAAGTAGAATTAGCTTATCTGGTCGTGTTTCCTGTCTGGTCTACCCGGAAAGGCTGACATCAATCTTGTAAGTCTGAAAGTACCATTCTCCTGCCTTCTCCTTTACAGCCCGAGAAACTAGGGAGGGTTCCTTCTGAGCCTCTTGCATTATGCAGTTGCAGGCTATGCTGTCTCTTATCTGAATGTTCCCTAGGCAGCATCTCTTTGCCCCATCTCCCAAGGTCTTTCCCACATACCATTACATATATTGATGAATCATAGGGAAAACTATACCCATGAATGAATGAATGAATGAATGAATGAATGAATGAATGAATGAATGAAAAGTCTACACCATGTACAGATGTTTACATATGCCAATACCATTGTACTAGAAATGTCTAAACCAAAGAAGCTGGAATGCTTAGTGCTAAAACAGAATACAGAGATGGTGGGCATAATAAAATATCTGGATGAAGAGGACAAATCCATGGAATAATTATAACTGAATAGAAAATAAATAGAAAATAAGGTGTATTAGGCTGGTGTTAGTCTAAATGGTTAGAGAAGGAAACATGAGAGAAGCAAATTATTCACAAAATCACAACGGTTAAAAGCATCACATTTCAAACTAATTTAAATAGGAAAGATGCTGTAACATACTTGGTCAGGATTCTTGAAGCAGAAAATAAGCATGGTAGTGGTATGTCTATAATATTCATAAAAATTCATAAAAATGTTCAGGTGAACATATCCTGATATAAGAAATAATCATTACACAGAAGTAACTCTGTATTTAATCCTTATTTCATGTCCATATTGGCCTGCTACCAATGCACATTCAGTGCATTTTCAAAAGCTCTCTGACATCCATGACATTTGTTGTAATACACAAAATGTGTAATAAAATGCAATCAGTAAATTTTGCTTTTCCTAGATGTGAAAAACATGAATTTGCATTCTAATCCATCCAGGAAAAATATGAGTGGTAATTTACACATGCCTTAATTGAAATAAATACATGGGAAACAAAATTACATAGGTAATAAGAAATCTGCATAGAGATCTCTGTGAGGGTAACAATAATAAAATACACAAAGTGAAACTCAGTATGCTACTATATATATCATGACTATAATTCAGCAATGGTATGCCTAAGCAAAGGCGTCTTATAACCATCTATACCCATTTTTATTGCAAACCTTCGTAGTATCACTGAGCAGAAGAAAGTAGTCTAAATAATCACTGCAAGGAAGCCAGACACATTATAGGATGCTAACCAGTTGGGAGGCACTTGTGTATCTCAACATCTAGAGTGGCTGACAGTAAACAGAGCCTAGGCAACATATTCTTTAAAAATGGTTAGAACAAACATCGGTTAACGTGTGACCTGCAAGATGTTAAAGAATTGTAACTACCAGCACCCCACATAATTTTCTCTTGGCTGCTGCAAGATCTAGTTCAGCAACAATAGGAGAGCTAGATTTTCCACACCTGCATTAAGGCTTATTGCAGCCACATCACTGGGAAGACCTAGACAACACTGGGGAAGGATTAGGAGATTTACTTCAAGGTATATAATATACTAAAGCAAAGAGGATCTTCTTCTAGTACAATAAGACCTGCTTTTCAGGAAAGCTATTTTGTGGACCCCGTCTTCCCTACCCCAAAGCCAGCAACTAAAACCTGGTGAGCATAAACGGCCTAACATATCTTAGCTGTACCACTCCGTGAAGGATCCTGACCTCATTCACAGAGCAGGAGACAAGAAATGCTTGAATCTCAACAACACATTTCCAGTTCTACAGGACTACGAGCTTTGCTTGAGGGCTAGTATGGACAGGTTTCATCAGCTCTCTCAAAATGTCAAGGGACATTAACTCTTCCTGTGCTTTGTTCTAGATTGCAGGAGACGTAGGATGCGCTCATTTTTTGTCAGATCTGAAGGCAATTCATTTTTCTGAAACAAGAAGCAAATCAGTGAGAAACCAGAAAAAGGATGGTCACTGCTTAGCTTTGATGTATCCAAGTTTAAGACACAAAATCAACATGATTATTTACATTCAATTATAGACTATGCCCTTATTATCAAATAAGATCTATTTCTTTGCAATATTTACTTCTTTAATTCATTTGTAGTATATATTACACTTCCATATAGGTTGGTGATTAATGTCTGGCATAAAATCAAGAAAAATGGAAAGGCAAGATTTGCCTGGATTTAATATGGATATACAAACATATATGACAATAAAGCTATGATGTAGTTTATACATAAATAACTTGAAAGATTAACACCTTTTTATATAAAGAACTACTGCCAAAAATATTGTGGTATAGTTATGCAATAAATCTGGATTACATAATTTCTTTGGAAACTATTCCCAAACTGATATTTAATATGTAATTTAGGTTGCACAATCCTAGGAACATGGCTTCAGCCCTCTCTGCATACTTATTTCCAAGTAACATTTTTAATGCCATTTTCTGACTACTATATTCAACTCTGAAAGACATAAGGCTAAATATCAAGTTAAATAATTATATTAAAATAAATACATACATGCATACAGAATGGGCTAAGGCTCAATCTTGCTGTATTATTTTGGTTACTATATGTATTTTGTATTGCTTCTTGATCTGGATAAACTTCATGGAAAGCATCGAGATCATCTCTTGCTCTTTAAATCAATTACCCACCTTTCATATTTCATACTAAATATGAAAATCTACCAAGTCTCAGTTTATCATCTGGAACTCAGAGGTGATTAATGCTACTGTTAAGGGAAGTTTCATTCTACTAGTAAAATGTGAATCTGGATTCTCTGATTATGGATAAATGTCTAATATCTAATGTGTACTTTTTTACTAAAATAATGGAAAAATGGTCATTTCTCATTTCTAGGTGGTTGATAATTTGTGTGTCCATTCCAGTCTAATTTTTGGGTCACCCTAATGGTTGACATACACAGGAATGGATAGGAGATCATGACTTAGTTTCCTGAACTTCTCATTAGCCTTTGATAAAAATGAGCATAATCACCTAGCCAGAGTAGTGGGTATGAAGTCAAAATGGTTTCAATTTTTTCTGGAAGGGAGAATCTAGAACATATATTAGAACAATCCTTTGTCTTCAATGGCAATTGACCTTTAAAGTGCTTCAGAGGTTTATCACATCCCTCATGCTTTACATGAAGCTTCTGGGTTAAGGCATCTATAGTCTGGAATAGGTTTCAGCAAAATAGCACATAGGTCTGTTTCATGCTTCCTGAACTAATCCCAGGGAAGCCAAAGTTGTAAATAAATGGTAAATTTGATTGTGACATAGATGGGGATAGCTATTATTAGGCTTACTCCAAATAAGATGAAGATACTACAGATTGGGAAAGTTGCTGATCTGAAGATGTGTGACTAATTTTGGATTAGTTAGAAGTCTCCCAATTTAATATGTCTATTGCTTTATAATTTCATCTGTAAACAGTCTGCACTGTGCCTTTTGCTCCCAGAGTAGTACAAAATGTTGAAACAGTGATTGAAAACCTGTCCTACATCTGGTAGTCTTTAAGATATTATGGGAGTCATGATTGTTCTCTGAAAATTGTACTGATAGAAATAATACAATAACGAATGCAAATAATTCTTCCCAAGAGTTCTGCTGCCCTCTAATGGATAGCTGTTTTGTTCTCCATCTAAATTCTTAAGATTTTTCAGAATTCTTTCATTCAGAATTTAAAATACTATGCCAAGTTGTTTTTACAGTTTGAAAAAGTGCGGTGAGTGTAAAAATAAAATACGCTACCTTGTTTTTAAGGAGTGGATCTGCTCCTGCTTCTAAGAGTAATGCTACTGCTCTAATATTGCCACCAAGAACTGCTGCATGAAGAGCAGATGTCCCATTCTAGAAAATACAGAAAAAGAATAAATATATCCATGTATTGCATCTGCAGAGTAACAGCTCAGTTTTTTCATCAGAATAAGAAGGACTCCTTCAGAAAAGGAACAAAGTACAACAAAACTTTAACATCCAAGCTTTGTCAGCTATGGCATGAGATGATTCTATGACATTTGGAGAGGTACTAGAAATACATTAAAGTTCTAGCACAAGACTACACTACAATACTGTTGTAGCAATTTAGGATAGGGTAAATATGAATAATCTTCTGTACATGCCCCATTGAAATTATAGTCAGATTCTGAAGCTTCCAGGAGAGGTTCTATGGTGGACAAGATGCCTCTGAAGGAGTGGTGACAGTGCTGCGGTAGTGAACGGTGGCCAGCAGTGGTTTATAGCTGGTGAAGTCTTTCTGGATAGAGCCCAAGAGATCACCCACCTGCACCCTGGACAGCTGCTCCTCATGAGGAGACTGCGGAATGAAAGTCTTGCAGTCTTCTTGTGAGTAGAGCAGCTGGGGAATGAGAGAGAAACAGTGTGCTTGCTTCTGCACACAGCCTTTTAAATACATTAAGTTCAACCAAACCCTCACTTTCTTAACCACTTTTGAATATAATCAATTTATAGTTGAGGAGAGATCTTTGAAACAGCAGGATACAGAAAAACCACTTGGTGAGTCGGCTTTCCTTCTGAATTACAGAATGTAAAGCAAAGAGGAAAATAAGATTTTTAAAAGACTTTAAAATAACAGCAAACAGCTTAACATGATTTTGACTAAGAAAGTTACAAACGGATAAAGGGAACTGTATAAATTTGAAAGATTAACATTTTGGCAAAAGTGTTTTTGATGTTATTTGGAATTAATTAAATAAATAGACCAGACCTTCATGGGACTGTTGATTGTTTGATATCAAAGGGAAAAGACAATTGGTGGATTTTACAAAACAAGAAAATAAGTGTAACATGAGATGGACTGTTAAAACTATGGAAAGACAGATTGGACTAAAGCCTGAAGGGTATAGAAAAGGTGAAAGAGGGTGGAAAAAAAGGAGAAGCTTGCCTTTTACTTTCACCTTTGTAATTGACTTACTTTTACTTTTGGATTATAAATAAAAGAATGGTGACCACCAGAAAAGTGGTAAAGCTTGGTGAGGGGAGGAGAGGATCATTGGAGCAATCAATAGAACAGAGGATTACTCCAGAAATATTACAATAAATGTTTGAAGAGATGGGGAAGCAGGTATCTGAATCTGTCAAATGTGATCTGGTTGCTTTTGAAGCAAGAATGGAAGAAAAGGTTAAAAAGATGAAAGGGGATGAAAGGAGAAGTTTAAAAAATTGAAGAATCTATAGGACAACTTACAGAAGAAGTAAAACAACTCAATGACAAAGTGGAAATTTTAGAAAGTAAAACAGAAATAATAAATAGAGAGATGGAAAAGGACTTAGACAATCTGGTATTACTAGAATTGAGAGAAAAACAATTCTGCTTGACACTTAGAGCAGTTCCAGAGGATTCTGGAGAAGACACTAGACAAAAGGTTGTTCAATCTTCAACAAACTTTTTGGAATGGGATGAAGATGATATAGAGGCAGAGATTGACAAAGTGTATAGAATCAATACATGATTTGCAAAATTAAGAAATGTACCAATCTATCTCAAGTTGCTCCTATCAGACCAATCTGATCTTATCTCATTGTCCTCAGCTAAATTCTGTTCTACAATCTGTATAATACGCTGTAATGTCCCTAATCAGGTGTGAATCTTATGTCTAACTTCCTACTCTGTGACCAAATAATAATTGATCTGATACGACAAGTTAGTATAAAAATTTATTACTCTTGCAGTCTTTTATAAATTTTAGTATTATTTATACCATTTTATAGTTATTTGTTTTAGTCAATTACAGTATTTAGATTATTTGTTGTAAAATTAATTGTAACTACAAAGGATTTTCTTTGTTTATAATATCTTCACACTGCAATTTTACCCCAATAATTCTATCCACATCCTATTTTATGCTATTAACATGATTTTTGTTTTTATACTTACTGTAGCGTAAGAGCTATGTCATTGGTTATATGCTGGTCTGTGACTGAAATAAAATTGATTGATTGATTGAAATGTACCAAGGGATATTCTTGTGCACTTTGTCAGGAAGAAGACTAGACATCAAGTTTTGCAGCAGCCTTTTACTGCCAGATTGAAGATTAATAATGCATATGTGATTGTAATACTGCACAAGCAAAAAGAGTATTTTTTCTTGACTGACAAGCTTAAACAGAAAATGATACCATTTTGATGGGACAAATTGGAAGGAGTAATCTTCAAATTTAAAGGGGAATTGGAAGAAATGCAAATGAAAGTGACAGAGGGCCCTAAGCAACAGTCACTACAAGAAACTAAGGCAGAGACCACCATGTAGGTGCAACAGATATTGACTTTTCTAAGGTTTTGGCATAAATACAGATTTTAAATGCCTAACATGGAATATCAATGGAGAAAATGCTCCACAAAAAAGAAGAAAATTATTTCACTACTTTAAAAAATTGAAACAAGATGTAGTTTGTCTACAAGAAACACGTATTAGAAAAAAGGACACAAAATATTTGATTTGCAAACATTTGGGTGAAGAATTTATTTCAGCAGAAGCCAAAAAGAGAAATGGAGATGCCTTGTATATAAACCCCCAATTACAATCAGAACTGATATTGACTGATGACTATGGCAGATATGTGGGAGTTGAAGCTACTTTGCATGGGGCCCAAACTTCAATAATGGGAATTTATGCTCCAAATGAGGATGAAGTAACATTTTACAAAGGACTTATGGATAAACTAATGGACTTACCATATGAAAATTGATGTTTAATGGGAGACTGGGATGGAGTAATTTGTCCACAAAAAGACAGAACCTCTGAGAAAGGTATTAAAACAAACACAATATAAATTATCAAAAATATTTTTTTGATATGATGGACAATTTAGAGCTTATAGATGCATGGAGATACAAAAATGGTGATGCAAAAGAATACATTTAATTTTTCTGAAAGACACAGATTTTTTTAAGAATTGATGTTTTGTATATCTAAGAATTTGGATACTAGTGTTCACAAAGTGGAGATACTGCCAAAGACTTTTTCAGATCACAACCTAGTGACTTTAGAATTTAAAAGGGAAATCAGTTCCTTTAGTTGGAGGTTAAACAAAACATTGTTGCAGAAAGAAACAGTAATGGAAGATTGCAAAAAGAAGTGAAAAGAATTTTTTGACAATAATCTTAATAAAGGTACAGACATAGGGATGATTTGGGATGCAAGTATAGCTTTTATGAGGGGACATTTCATACAGCATGATAGCAAACTCAAAAAAGAGAAACAAGAGAAAATGCAAGCTATTTTATATCAGATAAAAATGAAAGATGAATTAAAGAAATCCCCAGAAAAGAAAATTATTTCACAACAAATTAAACTTTTACAATGGCAGTTGTCTTTGTTAACAATAAGAGAAATAGAAGTAAAAAATGAATTATGTAAAGCAAAAAAATTTGATTTTGCAAATAAACCAGGGAAATGGCTGGCATATAAATTAAGGAAAGAAAAAGAGGAAAAAATGATATTAAAAATACAAGATGGAAATACTATAGTAAATAATATAAAAGAAAAGTTTCCCTGGCAAAAGTTGATGAATATTTAAAGAAACAAAGTTTACCAAGCCTGCTGCTTGGTTTGGAGGAAAAAGTGGGTCCTGCTGAGAAATAAAGAGAATTTTAGAAGTAGAAGAGCACGATCTGAGGTTTGGATGGCATGGCTTCTTATGGTACGATAAAGTTAAGGTTAATGTAGATTTTAAAAATCATTATATTAGATGTGCCATATTGAGAATATGGAATAGTTATAAACCCAGATTGTGCCAAAAAATGTCTTTATGGGTCTTAGCACAAGAAGCATTTTATAGAAAAGAAACAGCAGGTCAAGAGTTGTTAGAACAAGAGCATGGAGAATATAAGATAAAATCAAAAGAACAGCTGGCAGCAGAGGGATTTAGTTTTCAATGGTTTTTGTATGCACAGTTAAGAGAAAGATTTAAGATAGACAATAGGACATTTGGAATTAAGCAGCAGAATACAGAATTTGTAGTTGAACTATGTACAAATGATGAACATGTAATTACTAAAATGTATAAACTTTTATTAAAATTTGAAATGGAAGAAGAAGAAGTGAAAGAGTATATGATAAAATGGGCTAAGAACTTTGGGCATAACGTATTAATGGAACAGGGGGAAAATATGTGATTAAAAGGACTGACATTTACATTATGTTATAACTTAAAAGAGCATTTTATAAGATGATGTACCGTTGGTATATGACTCCAGAAAAATTATCTAGAACATATAAAGGTACTTCAAATTTATGTTAGAAATGTAGACAACACAAAGGGTCATTTTATTATGCCTGGTGGACTTGTAAAAAAGCCAGAAAAGTTTAGGTTCAAACACACACAATGATACAAAGAATTTTAAAAATTAATATTCAGCTGAAACTAGAACGGTTTTTGCTAGGATTAATGGACAGACAACTAGAACAAAGCCACAGAAGACTATTATATATGGTTACTGCTGCAAGACTATTTTATGCACAAAAATGGAAAGACTTTGGGACTTCCAGTGAGTGCTATGGCAAGCTAGACATCCTGCCAATGTGGGACGGCATTTACAACGGAGATCACGGCTGGATGCTGGATCCAGACCAGCAAAGTCTCTCTGGAGAAAGGAGAGATCGTGAGACAACCCACATGCACTCCAGACAGCCACTCCTCATGAGTAGACCACGTGGCTTGGCAGTTGCCTTAGGAGTTGAATGGAGATGAATGGCTGGAGTTGAGCGGCTGGGAGTCAAGGGATACCATCTAAAGTTCACAGCCATAATGCAGCCTTTTAAGAACAAAAAGCTCGACTGAGCCTCATTTTTTAATCACTTTTTGGATTACCCTTTTATTGCTTTGGAAATATTAAGACCCTTCAGATCGGCAAGTTTCTACTGTATTCACTGGGTGAGTCTCCTTCTCCTTAGCGAAAGAAGTTTTAAACACAATTTTAAGGACTTGGAAAAAATTATTTTTTGGAATACAGCAAAAGTGTGTTTAAAGTGTTGCTTTTGAAAAGTTAAAAACAGACTAAAGGTCCAGAGGGAATAAAAGTTTGAAATTAATTATAAAATCCTTCCCATTGGAAACTGTGGATGCTTACATTCTTTCGAAATTAATAATGTGATAATTTGGGTTTTTGAAGATTGGACACCAGAGGGCAACAGAAGCAAATAAAATAATGGATATGTGGAGAGATATGTGTGAAAATATGATTCAGAAAATACTCTTAAAGGTTTCTGCCATTATTGAAAGACTAGATGATGCTATGGAACAGAAACAAGTTTCACTGGACAAGAGAGAAATTGACTTAAACATGCACTTAAAAATGACAGACTATAAGAAGGATATGGAACGAAGTAAACTGAACCTACAAACGAAGGCGGCTGATGTTTTAATAATTAAAAAGGACATGCGAATAACAGAACAGAAGAGTGTCTTGTACAACCTTTTTACACTGGATTTACAAAAGGGACTTGTTAATGTTGTTTGTGATTTTGTGAGACAAGACAAAAAGAAAGAGAAAATGAAAAGAAGCCATGTGCTGGCATATTATTGATTAGGGCTGAAGATCAAGATTTTTGGGAGTAAGGGGATGGAATATAGAGTGCATTTATTTGACCAAGGTTAAAATAGTTAGGTTGTTGTTATTTTTGGCAATCTTTAATGGATCTTTTCAGACTAGTACTGGAAGATGATCTAAGATTTTGCTCTATAGATAAGAGTTCTATTTCTGGCAATTTTTAATTTTTTTTCTGATTAGGACTGGAAGATGATGTTTTAAGGTTTTGTTTTAATGATAAAGAGTTATATGGGAAAGAGGTTATTTGTTATATTTTATTTTTTTTAGTAAGTTTAAAATAGTTATGTTGTCATTTCTGGTAATCTTTACTGGGTTTTTTATTGATTGTATTAGATTGATAAGGTTTGAAGGCTTTGTTTAAGAATAGGAGATATGAATGTAAAAGAAGGAAATTAAGTGGGTTTATTAGATTAAAAAGTTTATACTAGATATGTGTTTATTTCAGGTAACCCTTAATGGACTTTTGCTGATTAGGATGGATGACAAGGATTTCTAGATATGTTTACAGAGAATGAGATGAGATACAGGGTGAAGAGATCATTTGTTGTATTTTAAGAGATGGTGATAAGTTGTACATACTTGCTGGGAAGAAGGGGGAAGTTTTTTCTTTTCTTTTCTTTTTTCACTTTTCACTTTTTCTTTTCTATATTTTGTAGTTTGTTTTAGTTTTATCTGTATATTGTAATTTTTAATAAAAAACATTAAAACAAGCAAACAAAAAAAAAAAAGAGGAAAGACTTTGAAATACCCAAAATGGAGGAATGATTGGGGAAGATAATGAAACTAGCAGAGATGGCAAAATTAACTTGTTTGCTTAGAGAAAGAACAACTACTACATTTATTAGTGACTGGAAATGCCTTATAGACTTTTTTCTGAAAAAAGAAAAAACTCGTGATTTTTGGATTTGATGATTAGAAAGGGTAGATTATGGAAAGAAGGAAATTATGATGTCACCTTACAGAGAGAGGGAAAAATAAAAACGGATTTATAACTGCTGTTAAGAAGACTGGAAGCCACTTCTTTGTAACCTTTTCTTTTTTTCTTTTCTTTTCTTTTTTTTCCTTTTTCTTTCTTTTCTATTTCTCTCTTCCTATTTCTTCTTCACTTATTACTTTTATTTTTCTTACTTTCAACTTAAAATTTGTACTGTTTTTATACTGTTGAAACCTCTTTAATAAAAAAATTATATATGCACAGTGTGTGTGTGTGTGTGTGTGTGTGTATAAAAGAAATTATAGTCAGATTCTACAATATGTCACAAATTGTAATTCTGAATATCCCACAGTTTTTGTCCCTCAAAACTTGCCTTCAGTAAGCCAAGTGCAGGGGAGAATTTAAGTAATTCCTCTATAACATCATTGTATCCTTTGGTTGCAGCTTTAAGTAAAGCAGTTGTGCCATCCTTCAACAGAAACAGAAAAAGTGGAAAGGAAGGAATTGGGGATTATAATTGTACATGAGTTCATTTACATTTTTCATTTTTTTACACGTCTGTCTTTAGAATTTATATAGAAAGATTCCTCCCATTCCTTAGGTCTGATTGAGATGTTACTTCCCTCAGAATTCATAAGAATTCTTAGTTTATATAAAAATCAGAGATAACTATGTTGATCCACTGAATAACATGATTTAAGGGATAATCTACCAAGTAAAAGAAGTCATGTAAATCTAATGTCTATGCTATTACCTAGTACAGTGTAGGCATTTGCTGCTTTTTATAGTCTAATTAAGCATTCTAACTAACTCTAAAACTTGCACATAATTGTAAATTTTTGGCTACTCTTAATAAAATTACTGGGCAACAGTATATCTTACAATGTACCGCAGTTACCAACCTCATTCTGTCTGTTTATACCAGTGTTTCTCAACCTTGGGAACTTTAAGAAGTGTGGACTTCAACATGTTGAAGTCCACACTTCTTAAACTTGTCAAACTGGTCTATACTATTTCATCTCCCTTATACACTTTCATAAATTTTCTTATTAGGTGTTTTTTCTCTCTATAACATTCATTATAATCTCCCACCTTTTCTCCAATCATCAGAAGTCATAAATCTATGATTCTTCCCCTTCCCCATTTTACCTTCAAAGTAATGTTAAATATAAGGGAAGAGTTAAAATATGATTTTTGAAACATGGATTATGAACTGAGCTCTATGGGCTATTTTACACTTTGCCCTGTTAGATAAGCTAATAAAGATATTTTACATGCATGCCTAAACATGTAAATGAATGCCACAACCATGGGAGAGTGACTTTTTTCAGAAAATGGCTCCTTTAATTCTGGTTAATTCTGGTCATGAAGCAGCAATTGGACTTTTAAGTAATGACAGCTTCTAATGTGCCAGGCAACAATGAGAGACACTTGAGAAAATAGTCTAGTCAGAATAGACACCCAAAATACCATAAATAAACCATATTACAAATTATTATTTCTTCCAACATAAAGCTCAGAAAACTAAAGTGCTTGCTTACATGCCTTGCAGTGTCTCGATCTGCTCCTCGGAGCAGCATGACTCGCACTACCTCACTGTGTCCCATCTGAGAGGCTATCCACAATGGAGCTGTCCCATCCTTAAGGAAAATTTAAAAACAGAACAGGATTAATCAAGTAGATTCAAGCAGTGCTAGAAAGTTCTGACAGCTTACTATGAGATTCTGGCTGGAACTCAAGGACAAAATGAACTTGGATATCCAAGTGAAATCCTTCCCTTGGAAAGAAGATAATACTCAGCACAAATGAAAATGCAAATATGCATATACATTAGGGTGCCTTCTAGCTGAAAAAAACTTTGCATGATAGAGGCAAAATATTGTTGCCTAAATGAAATAAGAGCATCACTCTGTATCATAGTATTTTTCCTTTTAAAACTGCTTGAGGTAGATCCAGATTTAGTCATACCTAAGAGAATATGCACTGAAATTAACAACAGTAGTCTTGACTATGGGCTCATCTAGATAGCCAGATGAAAGTGCTATCTACCACTCCTTGAGCCAATAGAAAAGTATGCCAGCATAAACTGCTACCCTCATTGCTATTCCCTATTCTGGCTCACTAACAAGGCCAATAAGGGTGCTGTGCTTACTAATTTAATGCAGGCCAATTTAAGGAAAACAATTAGCGAGTTCCCCTGGCTTTGTTTCCCATCCTCTCTAATGTCTCCCACTGGTAGAAAAACCATCCTGTGATGGAATGGAATTATGAAGGCCACACTCAGGGAGGGAAACATCCTCTTTCGTCTCCTGAGGGATGAGGAAGAGATAAGAGGATGAGGCTGGCACCTCCCTGAGGAATTCACTCTGTTTTGACTGGCTGACTTTGGGAACTGAGTTTCAGTCTGGGAAGATTGATGTCAGGCCTAGCCCAAGGAACTCCAGGAGACCATGCAGATTCAGTTCAGCAATGTTTATTAGCTACAACCTCTAGCAAGAATCTTCCCAGACTGAAACTCAGTTCCCAAAGTCAGCCAGTCAAAACAGAGTGAATTCCTCAGGGAGGTGCCAGCCTCATCCTCTTATCTCTTCCTCGCCCCTCAGGAGATGAAAGAGGATGTTTCCCTCCCTGAGTGTGGTCTTCATAATTCCATTCCATCACACATCCACAAATCATTCTCCTTAACATGTGGCGGGGCAGGGTTGGCTACTGTAGCCGGGCACTTGGAACAGCAAATTTAGACATCCATTAAGCTGCTTCATTTTCCTGGTGCTTCTTGCGATCGTCTTCCATGTCGGTAACTTCTCGAACTATTTCTGAACACTGGTCTAGCACTTTTCTGTCTAGCTGACGGGTCACAGGCAGGGAAGAGGGATTGCGGGGCATGGGATGAAGGACCAAGAGGTAATTTATAATGACAAAGCCCTATCCTCAGCTAGTGCTGCAACAGATTGCCAGTGCTGGAAGCAGCTGACCAAGGAGTCCAGTTCTGATCTTGTGGTCACCTGGAAGTAGCTAGTAGATGGCCATGGGAGACATGCAACTGTGATTTGCCGATGTACAATAACCCAATCATTACCATTGCACCTAATACCATCAAACCTGGGGTGGAGTTGACACAATGGCACACCCTTACGCTCCCTGAGAGTGATACAAGTAATTGTGTGTTGCAGAAATAGCCACAGGAATTACAATTGTATAATACTGGTTCTGGAGTGTTGACAAGTCAGAGTCACAGTTGTAGTGCATGCATGTGAGGTCCCAGAAATAATAAAAGTACTGCAAACGTTAAAAATATGGCAATGCAAAACCCCTTATTGGCAGAAGTTGCAGAAAACCACTCACACAGACAAAAGCGATGGTACTAGCAACAAACAGTTGGCAGAAAACTGACCTATGCAGCAAAAGAGTGCTTATATTTATACAGAGCATGTATAACTTGACAAGCACTACCGAAATTGCCAGCCAGGCATTATGGGCAGATGCCTCTGCAGAAGGCAGGTATCCAGTTTCTTCTGCAGCTCAATCAAAATTGCCATGGAGGGCATTCCAAGCAGCTGGAGGGGAGGCGATGTGTCTGCAGCAGCCCAAAGTGGCGATAAGGGGCTGGGCACATCCTAACCCGACTGTACCAGCAGCCCCTTCATCTGCATAGCAAAAGTTATGCCAGGAAAAGAAGGAAAACACTACATTAAAACTGGAACACTTAAAGATGAATTTAAGCTGCTTCAGTTACAGGATGGTATGAATCCTCATGGCAACTTATGAGGATATTGCAGGAAAAAGCTGTTGCCAAAATATGTTTGTGTTGTGGTTAAGGAGACATAAGGAAAAGTCTTATCAACAGACGAGAGCTAAATCTGAATGTTATTCCTTAGTGTTTTAAAGATGCTATCTGAAAACTAAAAGCTAAAGAAAAATATCAACCTGAGCTTCATCATCCTGAAGCTTCATCATCCTATTTTTTTTGGGGGGGGGGGTTGACAGAACCCTAGCTGTGCCTTCTCCTATGTCTTCCGTTCCTCTTCTCTAACATTGCTACATGGAGGATACTGGAAGCTTACACATCCATTTTAGGTTAATTGCAGCTTGTTTTGTTTTCAGAACCCAACAATTATTTTATGTATTTAATATTCTTTGGATTATCTCTCTGCTCAATCAGTCTTTAAGATATGTATAAAAAAAGTAATTTAAAAAATAAAATATACAGGAAAATTGAAAACAAGACAATCTGGAAAAGTCACAATGTAATAAAACAAAGGATCAGCAAAACAATAGTGTTATCTTTGACTATTAAAAACTCAGTGGAATAAAAGCTACTAGTCTAATCTCCTAAGGAGGAGAAATAAATTCCACAGTGGGAATGCTACTACAAAAAGGCCTCAGTATCTACCAGTTTCATCTCTTCTATGCAACATGGTGGTCTTTCAGATACTTGGCCCCAAACTATTTAGACTTGCATAGGCCTAATTTGAGTTATCTTAAAAGCAAACTGGAGAGTAAAGCAGCTGGCCAAACAACAAACTGGCTAACCCATTTTGCATTAACTGCTGCATTTGGACACTCTTCAAGAATAGCATCACATGCCTTAAAATATGTCATTAAATGTGAGGTGATTAAAGCATGGAATGTGGCAGACAGCTGCACTTCCCCCGATAAAGCTGAGTCACCATCCAAAACTGGGCAAAGACCTCTTGGTAGTTTTGTCACCTTCTCAACCAGAAGCAGTGCTGAATCCAAGAGTGCAGAGTTATTAAACAGTCCTTTAGAAGAAGTACAACACAGTATAGAACAGGTTGATGAAAAAAGCAGGTTTCATATCCATGATTTAAATTGATTTGTTTGAAAGATACCATAAAGATTAACTAAGAGTATGTGAAATGAATAGAAATATAAGGTTAATCACTATAAGAGTTAACTCTGTTTTATATGGCATCTAATGATGACAAAGGCTCAGTATTTCCACATATAAAAAGAAAATGGAAACCTCCAAGTCAGTTATGATGTGTCACAAGTTGGCAGGTAACAGTAGGCCTACAACCAAGGAGCTAATTTCCAATTACTTTTGGAATGCATTATTTTGAGATTTACTTATCAAGAAATTTATGTCCAACAGGAAAGAAAGATATGTGGTTAGAGGCATCTCGAACCTGTTTGCAAAATATATAAGGAATCTGAATGCACAGAGAAGTAAACAGAGAAAATAACAACCAAAATCATAATAGGAACGTAAGTAAATAAAAGATACAATCAAGGTTTTTACACACCTACCTTATGGCATAGACAGGTGGTCCTCGTTTAACAACCACTCATTTAGTGACTGTTTGAACTTAGGATGGCATTGAACAAATGGAAGTTATGACCGGACCTCATACTTACGGCTGCTGCAGTGTCCCACAATCACATAATCATGATTTGTGACCTTTCCTGCTGGCTTCCCATAAGCAAAGTCAATGGAGAGGCTGGCAGGAAGTCGGAAGTCGTGGTCATGTGAAGTCCTTGCTTAAAGACCCATGTGGTCCTCGTTTAATGACGGCAACCAGGACTGCTGGAACTGCTGTCGCTAAGCAGCATGGTCACATGGTTTTACAACTTACAATCACGTCGCTTAATGACAGAATTTCTGGTCCCAATTAGCGTCATTAAATGAGGACTACCTCTAATAGTTTCATATGCTTAGAAAGGAAGAGTTTAAGACTAGAAGGTGGGATTAGGTCACATGAATTCATTATTGATTTATTTATACTGGGATATATCCTGAACGTGACTACTTCTTTGCTTATGCTATATTATATTTGATATTTATCAGGAGTGTAGTCAAAGCTCCTATAGATAAGCAGTTACATAATATAATTAGTGTTATTATATAGTTTAATCAATAGATGGCACTATACTATTAATATCTAGATGGATATAGATATATACAAACTTTTCTGTATTCTGTTCTTGATGGAATGAAACAATAACATTGTTTAGCTTCTTTGAATTGGTATGCATTCTCTAACCTTTCAGTGACACAGATCTCCTTCCCTGTTTGGTAGAAATGGATTCTGGGAAATAAAAGATTGATAGTTCAAAGAAGAACATCTGAGTAACATTGTGTTAGCCTTGCAAGGTAGTCTAGACAAGAAGCACAACAAGAAATACTAGCTCTATCTTTATTGTAAGCTTACATTAACAGAATTTTGAAAGACTGAAAGTATTTCTCCCTTCCTTTTCTTTTACTCTCTGAAAAACTAGGGAAAGTCCCTTCTGAAACATTTCCCATGCCCTCCCTCCTTTTGTAGGCTAAGATACCTTTTACATGCTGGTTGTCCAGTCTAAGGCTGTCCTTCCTGTCTCCCAAGGTCATTCCCACATACCATTATACATTGCCAAAGATCAGAAGAAAATAAACTACAACTTTGGCAGTCTGCAGAAATCCTACTATCATGGAAATCCAAGTTTTATCAAATATTAATTTCCATATTAAAGTCAGAACCACAATTGGAATCTGCTGAATATTAAGATGTGGCTAATTAATTTTAGCATGCGATAGATGAAGGGACAATAACAAAACAAAATCTATATCTTAACAACGCTGAATATTACCTGCCTTGGTTGGTTGACCTTTGCTCCTGAAGACAGCAATAACCGAATTAAATCCAGATAGCCTCCTTGAGCAGCCAGGAAAAGTGTAGTAGCTCCATCCTTAATTTAAAGTACACATATAATCAATTAGCTTTTTAGCTAATAAAAATGTCCATAATAGAACCATTGAATGTTTCCTTTCTTCCATTAATCCTCAAGCACAGAAAAATGCTGCTTGTACTTAAGAATCTTTTCCACATCCGTTAAACAGCTTCTGCCACTTATGGTACCTCTTTCTGCAACACTGATAAAAGTGAAATACAAAGATGCTCTTTAATTAGTCTGCTTCTAGCTTGAGATGTAATCAATTTAAAGATAAGACTATAAATTTAGCTGCTTTGTGAGTAATTGTTCCAGCAGTGTGTATTTGATGTCTGCCTATAGAGGATCTTTGCCAATCAGAAACCTTTTATCAGTTCAGCTGAATAACAAATGCGACAAATGGTAGTCAGGTTCTTGTTTTCAGGTAACTTCTGTTTATTCATTGCTTTGAAGTACATCAAACCATTTAAAGTCTATCAAGCGCAACTTGATTAAGGATCTCCACTAATTTTCATCAGCTTCTTTACTGAAAGTTTCAAAACAAACTAATTAAAAAAGAGTTTGCACTGAACGATCTAAGCTGCTTGTTCGCATATTAATATTATCTTGCTTTTGTAACCTTATTGATTTAACAAACCATATATTAATGTCTTTAATTCATTTTTTATTCATAGTTTTATTCATTGCCTTGTCAGTTTTTAAATAACTGATTTTTAAGTGTTTTACTAAATACATACAAATCAAGTATTTGATATGACTTATCCTTCCTGAAAAGAGAAAGAGAATAACTGGAGAAGGATGCTTTTACTCAGTTTCAAAGAAAAGGTAAAAAGTGGAGGAAACAGGAAAGAGAGGTAGCAACATTATAAGAAGATCAGGAAATTCCTGGAATACATTACATATATTATGTTCAGTACAGTACAGTTGTTTCCTGAGTGGCTGAACAAAAACCATGATTTTCAAACTGTAGGGCAGACTTTCCATTAGGTTTGTAAATAGAAAATAAACAAATCACAAGTTTCTTCTTAATTTTATTCTATCTATTAATTTCTGTGCATTTCAGCTGAGTCACAAGCCAGAGAATGGGGGGGAGGGAGTGTTGTTTGTTTTTTGTTTTGTAAATTTACTCATCTACCATATGCTGCCAAACCACCTCTCTGCGGTAATTATGGCCTCTATTTTGGTTTGTTGCTGATTCTGGATAAGCAGGCTATGTTAAGCAAAGCAGTGAGTAAAACCCTCTGCTTCTCTCCAACTTTCCAGATGTAATCTGCCAGTGGAAAGCCACCTGCCAATCAAGACAGCAATGTAGAGATTGGCAGGTAAGATGCTTAGAGAGGTAATGAATTTTTACAGGTAGCCTCTACTGCTTTACCACATACAACAAGGCAGGAGAGCATACCGGTCAATACTGGGAATGCAGAGGGATAAAGTTGGAGAAGCGCTTTCACAAAATCCAGGACCCTGCTTCCCCAACTGCAGAGCAGCTGTCTAGCAAGCTGCAAACACTTGGATTAAAAAAAGAAAAAAAGAATGGTGGTAGAGAAGAGTGCCTCAGACCCAAGAGGAAGGGCTACCCCATACCAGCACTAAGTGATCAATAGGCAGCAGATTGTTCATATTCCCTACATGTCAACTGACTGCACTAACATAGCATAGTGTAACAGATTTTATGCACCCCGCCTGCTTCATGGAGAAAACACTTTAAAACTGGAATAGCCAAAGACAGCTTAAGCCTGACCTTACTCACAGACTGCAGACAAACTGAAGGCAACCTCATGAAGACACAACAAAAGAGGTTACTATGATATGTTCATACTGTTGTTAGATGTGAGTGTCATGGCTAAGTTAGTGGCTAGAAGATTCCAGCCTAACTTCATGGTCTATTCTAAATGGGAGACAGGAATGCCCAGAAACAAACATCAATCACCAACAGATACTGGGATGACTAGAAATAAGGAGAAGTCCAAGTAATCTCTTTGGCACTGCAAAGCACTGCAACAAAGTGCAAAAGGTTTAGTATTTCTTGGAATACAATAATTGTAATAGTTCTTTGCCATATTTGTCCTTGTCTAGGGGGGCAGACAATAAGTGGGGAAAATCCTCATGTGTATAAGATGACCTCACACAACCTGCATAATCGTTCCACGCTAAACAGCTCTCCCTCTCTCTTAAAAAACGTTAAGCAAAATCCCTGGCCATTAACAGATTATCCACACTTACTTTAAATAGATGTTTAATAAAGAGTACATTACAAATGAAGATTTTTCCAGACATTATTGCAGAATAGAAAAAAAGTTACAGTTGCTGATTTTTAAAACTCTTCTAAATAAAGTTTTTTTAAAAAAACAATCTAGTTATTAGTGTATAGAAATCAGATGATGGATATGGGCACTGGGGGAGAGGATAAGAAACAGGTTGGAAAGCTGCATTATCAATGTATAATATTATTTA
This sequence comes from Liasis olivaceus, assembly GCA_030867105.1. Taxonomy (NCBI): domain Eukaryota; kingdom Metazoa; phylum Chordata; class Lepidosauria; order Squamata; family Pythonidae; genus Liasis; species Liasis olivaceus. The sequence goes on along the minus strand of CM061350.1, from coordinate 46,592,686 downwards.
TCATCTTTGTATTTACATTCTGTTACACAGATTTACATATCTTATACATTTTTTTAAATCAAGTTTACCTTAAATCATTTACCAGACACAGAGAGAAATGGAAATTAGTTGAGATATGCCAGTGTATTGATATGTAATGAAAACTTCTGGTGAAGAGTCATTACTTCTGACATCTACACAGGTTATTGTGTTTGAGTTACAGAACCTGGGAATACAGCTATAAAGGACCTCTAACCATAGATGCCTGTGAGCCATTCTCTCTCAGTTGCGGCCATGGTTTGCAGGCAGCCCCTCCAAGGCTTCAGTGCAGCTCCTATACTGCTCTCTCCCTTGTCACACTGAAATATGGGGGTAATTATTTGCTGTCAACATTCAGTCATGCCAAAATCTGATAGGAAAGTAGTATTTTAAGACTGGAAGTGGTGTTTTGGGTTTGGCTGTATTTTTTTTTTTAAGCTTGGAGTGAAGGAGTCTTCCCTTCCCCTGTTTCATCCTGACCATGTCCACTTTTTATATTATAACTTCACCTAGTTTCATAACCCACAATCTGAATATGGCTCTCAACCAAGAAAAGAATCAAGTGCAACTCAGCTGCTAAAGGTTCCCATTCTACATTATGCAAACTATGGTTACTGAATTGTAGATTGTACCATTTTAAACAAACTCTCTGCATGTCATAAATTAAAGCAGCACTATAGTAGAGAGATATGCAAAAGCCTGAGATTCTTGTTTGCTAAGTAAAGAGAAGTTATTTTTTAACTTATGAAATATTAAAAGAATCTAATTCCTATGGCAATCTCACGAAGAACAAGCTAAAGCTGAATTACCGCATTCTGCAAATATGTGGAAGAGGTTGTGAGTGTAAAGATGGTATTCCAGACATCTTCAAATATTTGAAAGACTGTCACATAGATAATGGAACAAATTTATCCTTTGCAGCCCCCAAAAGCAGGACCTAAATAACTTTAAATTTCAAGAAATAGATTTTCAATGAAAGATTAAGAACTTCTTCACAGTGCAAGCTGATTGGGTATAAGCATTTTGAGTTAAGAACAATGGACACTAGTGAACCTCTAGCAGCCATCTTTGCCAGTCTGCACTGGTGGAATGTGTTATTTTAGTTCAAAGGAAATCTGTGACCGATTTGCTTTGTACCCCTTACAGAAGGTGTTCATTCTAAGATTTCATTTTTCTTGTGAAAAGAAAAAGAAATGGAATCCTGGAAACACTTTTCACCACTGATAGAAAAGAAGGGTTGAAATAATGGATATACATTTCAAGGAAACTCACATAAAGCTGATCGTGTATGTTGGCCCCATGCTTTAGTAAGGTTTCCACCACTCTTATGTGCCCATATTGACAAGCAGCTAACAAAGCAGTACCACCATCCTGAAAAGAATGCAAATGGACACAAGAGAAAATTTCAGAGAATAGCAACCGCTAAACATTTCTTAACGTTTAACTCATAATGAGTAGAAAAACTCAAATTACATGGCTATAACTTGCTCCCCTGAAAATACATACCTCAGTTCCTATTTACTTAAAAAAGACATTTTTGAATCTTAATTGAAAGCAGACCTCTCTTGAGATCTTATCTTCATATTATTCCTACTTATAAACAGCTACTACTTGACATTTACTACAATATTTCCCCTATATAGATTTATATCCAGTGGCCTCTTTTATAAGGGAAGATTTGGCTGCGCCCTCTCCTTCCTTTCTCTAGCAGAAACTTGGCTTTCAGCATTCAGAAGTGTCATTTAAGGCCAAACTATAAGTACCAATGGAAGATCTTCTCTTTAAATACAGTGGTACCTCGGTTCACGAACGCTTCTGTTCACGAACAATTCGGTTCACGAACAGCTCCGGTCGCAAAATTTTGCCTCCGTTCGCGAACTCCACATCGGGTTACGAACAGGATCTGTGGCCATTTTCCCTCCCGTGACACGTGGTCGCGGCTTCCTGTAGGCGAGATCGCGGTGGCAAACAGACTTCCTGTGAAGCTTTTTGGTGTGCTTGTTAGCATGGCTCCGAAAAAGGTGCAGAGCAAGCTTGGTCAGAATAAGGGTTTGAAGAAAATAACCATTGAATTGAAGAAGGAAATTGTAGAAAAGCACGATCGTGGTATTTGTGTGACTGATCTGGGCTCGGAGTACAAGATGGCGAAGTCGACAATCTCGACTATTTTGAAGAATAAAGATGCCATCAAAGCAGCTGATGTGGCAAAAGGAGTAACGACATTAACCAAGCAGAAGACACAAGTGCCGGAAGAGGTGGAAAAACTTTTGTTAGTGTGGCTGAATGAGAAACAGCTGGCAGGTGATAGCGTTAGTGAAGCTATGATCTGTGAAAAAGCCAGGAAATTGCACAGTGATTTACTGCAAAAAACCCCTCTACAAGCGCAGCAAGTGAAGAATTTAAAGCCAGCAGAGGCTGGTTTGAAAAATTCCGCAAGAGAAGTGGCATCCACAGTCTGACAAGACATGGTGAGGCTTCCAGTTCTGACAAGGCTGCTGCAGAAGTCTACAAGAAAGAATTTGAGGAATTCATGAAGGCAGAAGGATACGTCGCTCAGCAAGTGTTCAACTGCGATGAAACAGGGCTCTTCTGGAAGAAGATGCCAAAGAGAACCTATATCACGCAGGAGGAAAAGGCACTGCCAGGGCACAAGCCCATGAAGGACAGATTGACCCTTTTGCTGTGTGCGAACGCAAGCGGCGAGCTGAAGATTAAGCCACTACTGGTGTACCATTCCCAGACCCTTTGTGCATTCAAGGAACAAGGCCAGACTGCCTGTCATGTGGAGGGCCAATGCGAGAGCTTGGGTCACAAGGCAATTGTTCATGGAATGGCTGCACGAGGTGTTTGCACCCACCATTAAAAAATATCTTTCTGACAACCAACTGCCTGAAAGGTGCCTTCTTCTGATGGACAATGCCCCGGCACACCCTCCAGCCTTGGTGGATGATATGGACGCTGAGTATGACTTTATAAAGGTCAAGTTCCTCCCCCCCAACACAACACCTCTTCTGCAGCCCATGGACCAGCAAGTGATCTGCAATTTTAAGAAGCTGTACACAAAGGCGCTCTTCACCAGGTGTTTCAATGTCACTGAAGAAACATCCTTAACTCTGAAAGAATTCTGGAAGAAACATTTCAATGTCCTCCACTGCATCAGCCTCATTGACAAAGCCTGGGAAGATGTCACCTACCAGACCTTAAACTCAGCCTGGAGGAAACTGTGGCCAGAATGTGTAGCTGAACGTGACCGTGAAGGGTCTGATGCAGAGGTAGTGGAGGAGATTGTGTCCATGGGCAAGAGCATGGGTCTGGTTGTCGATGGTGCAGACGTAGAGGAGCTTGTTGAGGACCATAAGGAGGAGCTGACCACGGCAGAACTTGCAGAACTCCAGAGTGAGCAGCAGAAAGCGCTTGGTGAGGAGCATTCCACTGAGGAAGAGGAAGACAGGGAGGAGGTTAGCGGTGACGTGATTAAATCCATTATGGAAAAATGGAATGAGTGCCAGGATTTCTTTGAGAAGCACCACTCCAACATAACTGTAACAAACAGAGTGTTGAATCTGATGAATGATAACGTGGTCTCTCATTTCTGGAGGGTTATGCAGCGCAGGAAAAAACAACTGACTTTAGACAGATTTTTCCCCAGAACTGAGCGTGCAGCTAAGAGACAAAGAAGAGAGGAAACCCTTGAAGGAGATCTCCCCGATGTCATTTTGGAGTGGGACTCTCCCTCCAAACAATAACTGCCTCCCCACCCACCTTCCTGTCCTCCACGCCAGAAGTCGCCTCGAGCAAGGTCAGCATCCTCTCTCTTCATACTGTGCTGTACTGTACTTTGTTTCATGTTTTTGTGGTTTAAAAATAAAATACATATGGTTCAGAACGGATTAACCGTATTTACATTGAACCTTATGGGGAAATTTGACTCGGGTCGCGACCAAAAATCGGTTGGCGACCAAATTCGGAGGGGTCAGAACGGATTAACCGTATTTACATTGAATCTTATGGGAAAATTTGATTCAGTTCATGACCAATTCGGTTCGCGACCAGAGTCGCGGAACGAATTAAGTTTGTGAACCAAGGTACCACTGTAAGGCCTAATATGGAACTGTGGCAAGATACACTTTACAAAGCAAAAGCAGGGCTTCAGCCATTTCCCCAGACCCCACCTGCTGCAATCTTCTTGTATTTTCTTACTCTAGTGTTCTCTCTCTCACACACACACACTACTTTAGCAGGGCTTAATTCCAATTTTGGAATTGAAGGAAACGACCCGAGTGATGGACTAAAGAAAGAAAAACTATGGGGAAAGTTCATCGCTCCACACCTGCAGTTTCTTAAAATGCCCTACAATTTGTGTGTGTTTCAAGCAGACTTACATTTTAAGATACAATTCACTTCCATCATGCTTTCTTCCTTATTTCAAACCATGGTTATTACAGAATCTTGTTCTTCATAAAATAGCATTCAATTCTATAAAATGGCTACCCAGTTTCCATAGCACATTAAAGTGGGCAATACTTCAGCTATTTCCCCATTTTCATTTTTCAAACCTGTCCCTGTATGACAAGAGCTGCATGTATATCATCCAGATAGCTAGATAAGGTGCTGTTGTCCAGTCTGTGACTTGGCATAAAGTACAACACACAAATTAGGTCTAAAGGTCAAGAGGAAGAGGTGCTGGCTGAACTGGAAATCTCGCGTCAACTGGCATAACTTTACAACTGCCAGGGATCCAAAAGACCTCCTGCATGTTGTGTCAGTACCAGTGTTGGCAGGTCACATATAGTGGTAACCCTCACTGAAGTTTGAGTTTCATCCTGAAAGAGTCAGTCACCACTGCAACAACCTGCTGCCATGAGTGCTGACATGCCACAAGGTGAAAATCACCCACACAGTGTGTCAGCAGGTGGGAGTGCAATGCAAGCTGAAGCACGAGTTTCTCATCTTGGCCCAGCAACGGGGTATAAACAAAACTAGCTGAACAAGAAGGAATTCCCCTGCACGTGTACTGGCACCCATGCTACCGGGCTGAACGATCATGCTATGGACAGCAGAGGCAGGTGTCCCTGCACCAGGCAAGGGTGGCCAATAAGGGTTGGGCAAACCCCACCCATTACATTCACACTGTGAGTCAGTCACAGCTGCTGCACAACACCACATGCAAATTGGTGTGGAGAAGGTAGAAAACACCAGTTCAACTTCAGTTCAGAAAAACCAGAATTCAGCTGGCTTCAACTCTGGGCTGCGGGTAAGAGGAATGCTTCAAGAACAGCTAACCAGCCATCCTCAACCTGAATTTAGGGGGCCTTAGAGATATGCCTTATGCCTTTCTATTAAGGAAATAGATGCTATATTCTATATTTCCTTAATTATACACCTACATTTTTGTGTAGAAAGACAATGTTGTTTTAGCAGAACAATGCAACATTCAATTCTTCTATAATAGACACACATGACTATCTAACTGCTGGCTGAGCAGCTATGCAGATGGTATATAGTTCAACAGTTTTTAGAAAGTCTACTGTTGAGGTTATACACACTTTCCCCCATTCTGTCATATAAAATGCATGCAACAAACAGTCCTTCATATGGAAGGTGCTTCAGACAGCTAATAATTTTTTTAAAATTATGCCTGGGATGGGGTTCCACATTTCATATTAAATTTGGAACAAAGTTGGCCACATCTGTAGCGCATTAGAAACTGAAGCAGCATTGCTGCTGCTGGCAAACATGCTGGAAACTCTGAGAAATTAAATCAGTCCTAGAGCAACTGCACACAAAGATCTCAGAATGAAGAGATTTGCAAAATCACAGAACTATTACCAAGAAATGGCTATGCTGTGATGAAGCACATGATGCCTTTTCAACCAGAAAGCAAATAACATAAATTGTACAACACACGCTGTGCATTTTGAGCTGATTAGTCCATACTAATCAGGAACTCCTCCAAGACATTTTGTCCACAAACAACTCATAAGTTGAACAGCAGTATATTACTGAAATCTCCTTCTGATGGCAATACTTTTTAATATTGCATTAAGCCCCCCAATCAAGCTGTGCAATCTTAATTCCTCTATATTTTGAACTGCTAGATAAACATATACAAAGAGTTTTGACTTGAATTCAACCCACTTTCTATCTACATGCAGCCCTAGAAAACAGGCAGTGAATCACTGAGTTACTTCCTGTAAAATGCAGTTTCCACATTAATGGAAAAGGATCTCAGAAACAACAGAGCAATTAATGCAAATCAAGAGTACACAATCTGTAGTTCCAAGACTGTCTCCCCAAAGCTTTTGGATTAGGATGCAGTGGTCCTTCAAAAAGGTGTCACTGAACTAATAATAGAAGAAGAAAAGGAAATACATGCAGAGTAATCATATTAAGTGCAATTAATTTAATTAAAAATAATTAAATTCATTTTCTTTCTTTTTTTCCTACCACTGTCCAGTTTTTTGTCATGGGCCTTTTCAGACAAAATGTCTGTCTTCCAAAACCATATAACTGAAGGAAGAAGCCAAACCTGGTGCAATCAGATCCGCTTCCTGGCACCATGGGAATAAAGAGGGTGATTGTTTTATTTGAATGATGGATCTACAATTTGATTGGGAAGACCCTTGAGCCTAGCTACTTAGCGTAGATTGTGGCACAAGATTCAGAAGTTCTACTATTAACAGATTATGGCTAGGGTTTTTTTTCCCCCTTGGGGAATTTACTTTTTGGATATATGCTATCTTTCTGCTTATCTAAGATTTCTTGGGAGTTTTAATGATTTTTTTCCTACTGCATTTAGTATTTTATAGATTTGGTTTTATTATACACTCATTTTTATTGTTATACGTTGCTTTCAAGTTTCTTTTATTTCTTTTTAAAGCCAGATATAAGTAACTGGTTTTCTTTTGTTGTCCTGTTTTAAATTGTTTGTTCTATGGCATAGATTCATGTCTTTGCACCAGAGTTTCCTCTTACATGGTGAGGTTCCCACAGGAACTTGTGCTGCTACTTCCCCATCTCACATAAAATTGCTGTGCTTTACATACAAGGAGAACCTGGGAGGATCAGATTAATTTTCAAGTTCTATATTGCTGCAGGTTCAGTATATATCTCAGATAGGCACAACCTCAGCCTTAAATATCCACCTATATAAAAATAAAATAAACAGTGATCTACCAAATAAGAACTTTGTGAGAGAAATCACTATTAAGATTATAAAACATTTCAGAATTTATAAGGGCATACAGTAGGGCTATGCACATTTTGAAAATGATTAGGAAGAAATGTTTTAGACCTCAGACAACTTTTGAGGCTTCTGTGCAACCCTAAGAAAAAGATGCTGCTACTTTAAGGAATGGCTTCCATCTGCTGTTTCAGCAGGAGCTCTGAATTCAGAAGGACCCCCCAGATTATGTACCCATGTCAAGAGCAACTACCAGGACCAACGTTAAAGGAAGTCCCCAATATTCACTGGCATGATTTCTGAAAGCATCCACACCTTTTTGTTTCTGGCAGGATTGCTTTAATGATAACAAAGAGGTAGTGTGCTCTCACGAGGTCCAAAAACTTTTTCACAGCATGCAGAGCCCTAACTGTAGTAACCACAACATGAAATCCGTTCTGTAGAGTATTGTGAATCAGTCTAGAACAGTATTTCTCAAACCTGGCACTTTAAGATAAGTGGACCTCAACTCCCAGAATTCCCTAGCCAGCCAGCATTCTGGGAGTTGAAGTCCAAACATCTTAAAATTGCCAAGGTTGAGAAACTCTAGTCAAGAATAGTGATATAGTCCTTGAAAGTTGTACAAGCCACAAAATATGTTTAGCAAAACCTTTGCTTTCTTCAGTTCTGTGTATATTAATTAGCACTCTACCAGCTCTTCCTGCATTTGCACAGTTATGGGCTCCTTTTCAGTAATGAGAAAGCAGTTCAACAGTTGATCTGCAGGCATCTATGATGGCAACAAAACCTGCAGATCTTAATGCAATAATAAGAAAATCTCAGCTGGGATGCCTACATACTGCAGCTTTCCCCAGACTGGTTTCTCCAGATATGTGGGATTACTGCTCCCATCATTCCCAGCTATCATACTGTACCAACCTACAGCACCCTGCAGGAACAATTCCTGTCCCGATAAATATGAAATGCAGTTTTGTTTTGTAAATCTAGCTGCTAAGGTTTCTGTAATTGGGACTTTCATACATTTCCAATCTGTCAATCAAGCACAGAGTCTTTTGTATTCCTTTTTTAAAGTTTGCTTTCATGGTCAGCTTTGGCTTTGCCCTTTCCAAATGAAACGACAAAAACAACAAGCAAGTTGAGTGACACTTATATAATGAAAACTGAGCAATAAGAGTCAGACACAAATTAATGTCCTGCCAGAGAACTGTACAGGGAGAAGCAAAATTATTCCATGGGCCTCTTGTCGGTTCTCCATGCCAAGCCTCGGATCCGATGAAAACAGCCGCCTTTCCTTCCTGCCTGGCTGTCTAAGTTCACCAACATGTCAAAGCCAAGTATAACTTCTTACTTTGGTTTTGAATTCTGTGGAAGCTCCATATTCAAAGAGTAACTTCACTATATCATTGTGGCCTTGTTGTGCAGCAAAGAATAGGGCAGTGGCACCAGTCTAAAATGAGAATCAGAAATTCCACAGATTACCAAATATGAAGGGGCATTTCATACAAAATATATGGAAGATGTTTTTTGTAATTTAACGAGGATGCTGATGGAAATGCTGAATGAAACCAAAAGTCTCTAGCAGCAAACATTTCTAAGTAAAGACACTCCAACCAGATTATTCTTTTGCAGATTCCAGGATGTTTCCTTCACGTATCAGAAAAGTGTGTAACCTCCACACAATTAATAACAACAACAACAACAACAATTTATTACATTTATATGGCATCCAACTCCCAGTGACTCTAGGCAGTGAAAAGCAGGAACAACTTTGCCCATTCCCCCGATCTCCGTTCTTGTCAACTCCATATAGATAAGGAAAGCCTTTCTTCATTAGCTATTTACAACTTCACTGGCATGGCCTGGTAACCCAATTTTACCCCCTTTCTCCATGGCATTGTCTTGTCTCATTCCCAGGCTATGATTTAAAGGCTTTTATTATTTCTGGTCAACAATCATAATAAAGTTTTGATCTGATTTAAAAAAGACCCTTGTACGGCTCTTTTCTATAGTTTAAAATCCAGAGTGTTATTTTGATTGTTTTGACAGCTCTTTCTGTCCCCACAGCCGGGGGTTTCATTAGGGATCACTAGTAAGAAACCAGTCAGGCAAACTGAAACAGAAAATGCACGGAGGCTGTCCAGGTGATTTAAAGCTCTGGAAAATTTGGCTGCTAAATCCCATGTAGAGGCTCCTTGCTGCAAACAGCACAGAGAACAAGAATGGTAAGGCGAGAAAGAGACAAAGCTGACATATTCATCCCTACTCCCCCCTCTTGCAAGTAGAGGTTACATTTATTATTATTATTATTATGGTTGGTCACAGAGTCAGCCAGATCTTTAGACTGGATTTGGCATTTTTGTCCACCTATTGAGTCCTTCCCAAGGACCTGGGCTAAGCTGATGTTGTTTGATAGTATTAAAGGTATCATCGCAGGATGTAAGCTGTTTCAAGTAAAGCTGCCTTTTGCACTGACTGATGGTAACTTTTGTCAATGCCAATGGTCTTCAAGGGGATGCTCCAGATGTTTTGGAATTGCACCCAAGGTGCTTATTACTACTGGTACTATCTTTGCTTTCTTTTGCCAAAGTCATTCTATTTGCAAGTCTTATTTTGTGATTTTTTTCCCAGTTCTTTCTCTTCTATTCTGCTGACTCCAGATATCACAACATCCACTATCCAGACTTTTTTGTCTTTCTTATCAACAATTGTTAAGTCTGGGATGCTATGTGGTATTATTGTTGGTATTATTATTATCTTTTGGACTTTGGAAAAACACTTGGAAAAAAAAAGGTTTTGGACTTCATTGAAAGGCTCTTGCCACCTTTTCCTGGGGTAAGGTTCCTGTGTCTTAAACAATGAATGACAACCAAAATTAAACTGATACCACTCTTCCTAGCATAGAGATGAAATAGTGTTTAAAACTAAATCTGCTAAATTTCTTTCATACAGCTGTGAGGAGAGAGGGAGGCACGGTCTCTGCCTAGTGGAATAAGGTAAATTTATGATATAGAATCTACACTTTCTTCCCTCAGAAGTTATTCAGTATTATTTCTCAATGATTCAGAGAACTGAGAATGCATTCTCAATTCTTGCTAAATAAAGAAAACTTGAAGAGGCATGAAATAATACATTACCAAAGCAAACACACACATAACTATACTGTAAGTCAAGCATCTATACCTCAATCAGGCCAGATTGAAATGTTAGAGAGAGCTGGCTCTATACTTTTCTATAATAATGGTTATGCTTAAGAGAGAATATTAGAAAGATCCATTAACATTATTCTCTTGGGTCTCATCAGATGATTAAGTACATGGAGATCATGAACTGTTCACAGGCAAAATATTAAATGCTTTCTTGGATGAAAATCTTTTATCAACAAACATTGTTTGTTTATTCATTTATTTATCTAATTTATAAACTGGTCCAATCAACCCGGACTCAACACAAGTAGTATACTTCATAATATAAAGTACTGTACTTCATAACATAAAGTCCCCAAAAAACTAAATTAAATACACAAGACGCACCAAGACAAACTAAGGGCTGAATGTCCACTAAAATAATGCAGTTTTAACTGGTATCCTAAATACAAGTAAGTAGGAAGTCATCCTCACTTCCAGGGGTAAGATGTTCCAAAGTGTAGGGACAACCACCGAGCCCCACAGACTTCGCTGAGTGGGGAGAACTCTCAACAGCCCACCTCTAGGTGTTTATACCAGCATAGTATTAAAAAGGAGTGACTAGCACTTTGAATTGGACCTGGAAGCCAGCGGGCAGCCAATGCAGCAACTTCAGGTTAGGTGTCATTCTACACTGATGAGGTTGCTCTGTCAGGAGCCATTCCACCATATTTGGAACCAGCTGTGGCTTTTGAGTAATCTCCAAAAGCAACCCACGTATAGCACATTACAGAAGTATCACTGTGTGGTTTTCAGGGCATGAATCACTGTCCCCAGGGCATCCTGGTTGAGATGTAACTGGGGTGTAATTGGCCCAGCAGCCAAAGCTGAGCAAAGACCCACTGGCCTTTTGGGTCTTTCTACTTGCTGTTTCAGCAGGAACCATGAGTCCAAAAGGACCCCCATATAATGTACCAACTCCTTCAAGGAATGTTCCAATATTTACTGGCAACAAGCAGCTAAGTGTTGGCAGGGTTTGGTCTGAACTTGTTTTGTTTCATCCAGATGCTGACTGCCTCCATGCATTGATTTAAGATTAATACGATTCTAATATATCTAGGTAGCAAAGCTCACATTATCTGCTGTTAGATTTGTGGACAATGTAGTTTGCAGATTTGTTCTACGTGGTGTTCTGCTGATAATGGGAAAAGACCTTGAAGCTCATGGTAAGTCAAGACCATTATCATTGGTCTTAATTTTTAAATTACAAATTAAATTAAATTTTAAATTACTAAAAGTAATTTAAATTTAATTAATTTTATTCAATTAATTTAAATTTAATTAATAAATTTAAATTAAATTACAAATTAAATTAAAAATTAAAGTCTGAACAGACTGCATGTAAGCAGAAACAATTTTTACTACTGAAGATCATCCAGGCTCTCATTCTTTTTTTGCCTGCCAACAAGTTTTTGCCAGCCAGTGAGTTTCATGCACCAATTACATCTGCTTATTTCTCACAATTTCTGGCTTGTGCTTTTTTTCCTGTCAAATGGGTTAGGGTTATTGATGGTTGACAGTTACCTTTGCAAATTTATGTACCCATGCAGTAATCACAACAAGGATATCACACTAATCAATTATGTCTGTGGTAGGCAAAAACTTTTTGGACATGAGATTTTAGTGACAGGCAAAAAGGAACAAGAGCTGTCACCTGTTACTGAGGTTGCTATCATTTCTTCTCATATGGCATCTGTGTCTTTAACAATCCTGGGAAAGATGCTACTTTAATGCATCCTACACCCAACACTGACATGCAATAATGAGAAACTTCCACCTGTTGTCAGTTGGGCAGTTATATAAATCATCTAAAAAGATAAGTGATTTTATGGAGGACAAAGGAACACTGCTGAGAAAGATGTGGCAACAAGATTAATAAACAACTTTCTTGTAATGTGTTAAAAGTACACAGATGTAATGAAAACTCTGCCTCCAAACAAGATCCCTTAAATTACTGATTTCCTTATCACTAAATCCTATATCCCCTTTCACGCAAGGATTTAAAGATCATAGAAAGATGAGCATTAAAAGAGGGTGATTAGAAGCACCATCCTTAGGAAAACGTCTGTCTCTCATTCAATGGCAGGTAATCTCCCCCGACTATACAGAATCCTGAAATCTTGCTGACAAACCTCCAAGGAAATTCAGAATATCAAATCCACTGTGTTCTGTCAAAGGTATTATGATTAGTAATAGAACTACTACTCTTTTCAGGCTCTTTGTCAGCGATCTATACAGAACCAAATTTGCCAATCTTCTGGGTAGTTAATTAGGTTGTATCCAATGAAATCTCTCAGCTGACTAGAGGCTCTTTGATTCTGGAAGATCTTTCGTCAGGAGAATGGGGAGGAACATTTTCCTCTGTCCTAAAGATGCTCCTAACATTCTGAAGCAGAGGCAGTGTGGAAAAGGGATTTGCAGGGGAAACAAATAGTTTTTCCTCCCATTCTACAAGTGAAAAACCTTGCTAGATCATTGAATTTCTGATTACTGAGATCATGGGATACCATTCATGAGATTACAGTAATAAAAGGTATACAAATGTAATTTTTTTAAAAAAATAAATTATTCTTAACATCTATAGCAGATATCTTTGAAATATGTCCACAAAATTCCCATAATATACAGTGGTACCTCGGTTCACGAACTTAATTCGTTCCGCGACTCTGGTCGCGAACTGAATTGGTCGTGAACCGAATCAAATTTTCCCATAAGGTTCAATGTAAATATGGTTAATCCGTTCTGACCCCTACGAATTTGGTCGCCAACCGATGTTTGATCGTGTTCCGAATCAAATTTCCCTATAAGGTTCAATGTAATTACGGTTAATCCATTCTGAACCATATGTTTTTTTTTTTTAAAACTGCAAAAATATGACACAAAGTACAGTACGAAGAGAGAGAAAGCTAACCTTGCTCGACAGGACAGGAAGGCGGGTGGGGAGGCGGTTACTGCTTGGAGGGAGAGTCCCCTCCCTACAGGAAGCCGCGACCACGTGTCACGGGAGGGAAAATGGCCACAGATCCTGTTCGTAACCCAATGTGGAGTTCGCGAACGGAGGCAAAATTTTGCGACCAGAGCTGTTTGTGAACCGAATTGTTCGTGAACAGAAACGTTCGTGAACCGAGGTACCACTGTACTTTTGGGTGCTGAATCTTTAATTAAAGCAGTCCCTTCTTTTGCAACTCTTTTTTAAATACAGAATTTTATCATACCTCTCTCTGAAGATTAATATCGGCTCCTTGCAGCACCAGTTCTCGCACACATTCTTTGTGGCCATAGTATGATGCTACCATAAGGGCTGTTGAACCAAGCTGGGCACAAAGCAATACAGTAAATACCTTAAATATGTAAACAAGCCATGAAAACTGGAACCTCCTTTTCATTTCTCTGCAGCTGCAGGCTCAAATGGAAGACAAAATACCTTTGAGCATGTCTCTATTTTTACTATGTTGAAGTCTAGACAAATAATGTTTATAAACTATATGACAAGAACATTATCCAATATCATTTATTTTTCCTTTATTGCATATATGCTCCCCCATTTGTGGTGTTCTTTGACTTTCAATTTTTTCTTCAATCATTCAGTTATTTGCTTCCAGCGACTGGAAGAAGAATTGCTAAATCACTGATCTCTTTGCCCAATTGTAAAGGGACAGGAGACATCTTAAAGGCAGCAGATTACAGTACTCTGATTGAGAAGTCAGTCCAATACACAATTAGCGACAGGTAGTCCTCGACCTATGACCATTCATTCAGTGACCATTCCAAGTTACGAAGCTGAATGAATGGTGGTTATGACCGTTCCTTGGAGTTCTGGCTGTCCCAGCACCCCCACAGTCACATGATCACGATCTGGGTGCTTGGCAACCCGTTTGCACTTACAACCAGTTGCCAAGCACTCTGCAATCACATGATTGCCATCTGCAACTTTCCTTGCCAGCTTCCCCAAAAAGTTAATGGGGAAGCCAGCAGGGAAGATCACAAGTTGCTGAGGTAGGTCTCCCCCACCTGCACTCCCTACCCCAATCCCTCTGCACTCGTGCCACGCCAGCCAATAGGACACCCCCATGCACCTTCCCCAACCCGCACTGCACCCCCATCCACTCTCCCTGACCCATGCAGCGCCTCTCACACACCACCTTGCACTCTCCAACCTGCGTGGCACCTCTCACACACTCCCTCACACCCTCGTGCACCCTCCCTGGCCCTTCCCGACCTGCACAGCACCTCTCGCATACCTCCTCACACCCTCGCGCACCCTGACTCTCCCCAACCCATGCCTCTTGCGCACTCCCTCATACCCTCCCCAACTGCCCCCCTCACACACCCTTGCACACCCTCCCTAACCTGCGCCTCTCGTGCACCCCCTCACACCTGAGCACCCCCGACCCACACTGCACCTCTCACGTATCCTCCCCAACCCACATGGTACCTCTCACACACACCCACACCTTTGCGCACCTTCTCCAACCTACACAGCGCCTCTCACCCTTCACACCCTCGTGCACCCTCCGCAACCCACAGAGTGCCTCTTGTGCACCCTTTTGCACCCCCGCGCAGCATCTTTCACACACTCCCTCTCACCCTCCTCTGCACCCCTGTGTATCCTCTTGCTCCGTCCCCCACCCAGTAGCAGCTACTTACCTGCCTGCAGGGCTGGGACTTGCAACTTCCTACTGGCTTCTCCACTGACTTTGGTTGTGGGAAGCCAGTAGGAAGCTGCCTCACCTAATGACCATGGGATTCAGTTAATGATGGAAACTGGGACTGCAAGGATTGCCGTCACTAAGTGATGCTGTTTCGCTTTATGACCGCATCGCTTAGTGATGGAAATTCTGGTCCTAACTGCCATCATAAGTCGAGGATTACCTGTATATTGGTCCAAATGCCCCTCTGAATCCTGGACAGTTTTCAAACATAAAATATTTGCATTTTTCTAGGTAAAAATTATGCATTTACTCAACAGTATCATAAAGAGTTTGCAACTCTGTAAACGTATTTACCATGACATAAATTCAAAGTGAGATATGTAGATAAACAAATAAAGTACGACTTATCCTGAAGTAAGCAAGCATAATATTGCCAGTCTGAATGATACAAAAATTTCTAATTTTCAGAACAAAAATATAGGAATATAACCAAGACATATGGTATTATAAAGTGTTAATTATACTGTAATACTCTATTTCAAAGAAACAAAATATTTTAAAATCTGACAGAAATTCTTCAAACTTTTCAAAGAAGCAATGGAGAGAGAATGTTTTGAGTTAACACTATAGCACCCATTAACACTCTCTAATCTGTCCTTGTGCCACAGTCTCCATTCAAATAGCACCCCTCTATTCTGGGATTAGCCATGGAAGAGAAAGCATATAGGGCACAAAATGTACCTTTCCTCCCTCCCTTCCTCTCTCTGCCCCCTCCTCCCCCGGGTTGCTAACAGCAAGTCAGTGATGTGGAAGAAAAGTGCTATTCTCTTTAAAGAAGAAGAAAAATATGGAAAGTTCTAGTCATGGAACTGCAGTTAAAATTGTTTGGCAATTCCTTTTAAGCAAAAGTTAGAAACTAAAATGAACGCATTCCTCCGTTTCTGTGTCTTCCCTATCACAGTGTATTATGAAAACAGATGCAAATTGTATGTTTTTCCGTGGAGAAAGTCCTTACACTATCTTTGCAGTCCACGTCGACGCGCCCACTATTCAACAACAGCTGAAGCAGTGCCAAGTTTCCTTTCCTTGCAGCCCAGAATGCAGCATTTGCAAGTGGTGTCTCCTTCTGTTAATAAATCAAAATGTAACAAAAATAATTAAAATCTGTTTCACAATATTACATACAAGCACATGGGTATCTTGAATACTTTACTGATAAACCTTTGCCCCCAGATCAAAGTTATTACACTGAGGCAGTCCTACAGCAGTTTAGGCAAATTATTTTTTCCTTTTATTCTATGGAAGGAGAATCTTGCCAAGAGATTCAGGGCCACGTCATACACTCTTTTTTGTTGCCACTGTTCCCACAATAACTCATTAAATGCATCAGAATTCTAAGAGATCAGACCACTGTTAAACAAGCACAAAAAAGAGCACATACAGAACTATCCTATGTATAATAAATAATGGGAGTCCAGAAGAACACATTGCCATGCAAGCAGAAGTTAATGCAGGCTGGAGTTGTCTATGGGATAAAGAGGTTAGGAGCATAACTGCATTATACCCTACATGCGTGCAGTCCCATTTTATACCAGAATTAGGAGTGACACACACACAGAGAACATTCCTTTGCTGACTTCAATTTTCCCTGAGTCAACAAGGGATTTGCCTATCTCTCATTCTGGAGGTTTGGTGGTTTCTTTTATACTGGTAGCAGTGTGCTCTGACTGAGATATCTGTTATTCTTAAATCTCCAGTGACCAAATGTATTTTGAGAGATTGTGATAAAAGATTTGCGTAAGTTTATGAGGACAGTATGAGAAATTCAGCATTTTATTATGTACCTAAAATATTATCTGATGACACTTGCTGTAATAACACGATAGGAAAATATCTAGGTGATATTTATCAGAAATAACTGTTTACTAGAGCATCAGCATTTTTTCAGGCTGGGCTCAATGACACTACAAAAAAAGGAAAGGAGAGGTCCTACTTAAGTCACTATATACTCCTATGCAGTGAATAAATATTCTTCAAAAGAAGGACAGCTCTTTTGCTATAGAGGTTGGAATAGGAAACTCCACTCCACTGGTAAAGGGGGCATTCTTCCAGATGTCCATTTGCATTCATGGGTATAAATCTAAGTCTTGAACTGGGGTATTTCAGGGATGCTAATGCAATGCCCTTCCATTCCCTTGTGATCAGGCCCTTTACTGACATCAACCAGAGAAACATAAAGGGTTACACGAATACTGCAACCTATGCATATGTACTCAAAAGTAAGCCCCATTTAATTTAGTAGGGTTACTCTCAACTAAATGTGCAGTATAGGAGTTTAGCATTAATCTCCCCATACCTGTATGATAATCCAGCATAGTCTCTCTCTGTGTACATACTGTATACATATTTTTGTATTAAGCACTGCATTCTTGTATCAGGAATTATGTTAAAAACAATCAGAAACTCATAGTATATTAAATACAATAAGCAAATTCATGAGGTCTAGTATGTTACTTATTGCAAACTTTGCACTTGCTCTGCATTCAGGAGATTGTAGATTCAACTTCCAATACAAACACCCGGTTTCAAGAATCAAGTAACAGGTAATGGAAAAATTACTGAGAGCCTGGACTCCATATCATCATATTCATCATCTATAATCAAAGACCAAGAATACCTAAACATAAACATTAAAACAGAATACAAAACTGAATTTAAGTGGTATCTATCTATCCATCCATCCATCCATCCATCCGGCACATTTGGCTATCCAGAGAAATTATAGCCATTCTTCCTTTTCAAATTATCATGGCTATTAGTTAGAAAGGGTGTTCAGATCTGTCTAGCAGGCCAAATAAAAATAGCAGTGAAGAAGTGCAAGTCCATTGTGAAACAGTCTCTATTTCCTCTGCCAGGTAAAGCTATAGTCTGGTCAGTGTGAAAGTTTTTCTATGAGAGGGATATAGAATGTTGGCTAAATAACTAGCATAAGAGAACAATTTTTCCATCAAGCCTATCCCATATAAGGAGGGTTCTCATGGAGGACTCTCTGGAAATCCTTATCAAGGACACAATACCACACCATAAATGAATGACACATGAGATAGCCCGCATCACCAATGAGTTTGAAAACATATTCCAAAATCAGAACACAATATTATGTTAATTCTCTTTCCTCAAACAGTGGGAAATCCATGCTGCCTAATGAAAATAACTTTATAATCCAGGTGGTAGAAAGTTGGTAGGCAAGATGGAGCTACAGGGATAATTCTCTGGGCGGCACAGAGATTCATCTGAATCTCTTTATGCAACCTGAACCTCCTGATGCTAAAAAAAAAAAAAAGTATGAGGGGGTCATACTGCATCATCAGGAAGAGCCTCATCTGGAGGTACCTGTGTTGGTCTCTTCCTGAGGTGGAGAGATTCTGTGGATAACTGTATGAACTAAAGCATAACATCTTTATGTATTTCTTTCAGGAGAACCAGCCTAGTGCAAAGTAGCTTGCTATGCTAAAGTGGTCATGTGGAGAAATGCACCATAAAGGTGTTGAGAAAGCCATTATGACTGTGGCTTCCAGTCCACTAAAAGAACTTAGAGAGCAGCTCTGCCCTGTGTGGCTTTTTTTGCCAAGTGGAGCAAAAGCTAATTTGTTTCAGCAAGAATCTGGCTGGACATCTAGTTAATTTTAATACGTATTTTAATAACTAGTGTGTTAATTTAAAAAAAAATCTAGTGTTTTGGGGGTCCCAAGACTGCCTGTGGGAAGATGATTCATGATGATGAGACAAAACTCTGCCCTACAAGCGCTCCCCTTTACAGCTCCCTCAAGCCTATCCCTTTGGAGGGCATTAAAATCCATTGGAGTTGGGTGGCCAATACATTTAAATAAATAATGTAATAATTTATGTACTGTACCCCTCCCAGAATGCTACTCCGGCTGACAGTTCTCAATGGCAGAAGGCTTTGCACAACCTTCAGCAGCAACAGAGAACAAGATGTTTCCTGTGACCTTTGAACGCAAGCCATTTCCCTACATCGATTAGTCGGTGGGGTCAGAATGACTTCTCGACACGGCTCATTTTCCAGCCACTCGCACGGACAGTCCACGCGTCTAAGGTGAACGTGGACAAGAAGGCGTCACCCCAACCGCACACGCTTCACCTTTCAACGGTGGCTCCACCGCCAGCGGCAACACGTCAGAGATCGCTTTTCTGGAGCAGCCACCGCCCCGGTTTCTCCCGCCGGCCCCCCATCGCCTGCTCCTCGGCAGCCCGGGCTAACGCCAGGAGGCAGCCACTGCACCAGGCCTGCCCCGGCGGCTGACTGCAACGTTAGCGGGAGGTCAGCAGGTGCAGGAGCAGCAGCGCCCGGCAGCAGCTCGACTGCGGACTTACCTTGAAAGACATCTTGGGCTCTCTAAGGGGCTCATGCCTGCCACTAAAAGTGGAGCTGCATCGTCTGCCCGCCCGGCAGTGCTTCCTCCCGGCTTTCCTCTGGCGCTGGTAGGCGAGCGATCATTGGCTCGTTCCGCAGAGCAGCTGGAGCAGGGCCGCGTTTGGCTGCAGAGAGCAGCAGCCCCACGCCCGAGCCGGCGTCTGAGAAACAGCGGCGTCTGTCTGCCAGCCAACCAGCGGCGCGAGGCCCACTTTTCCTCAGGAGCTGCAGGCTCTGCTTGCTAATCGTTGCGCCCTCGCAGGATTCCCGCCTTTTGTTCGGTCACGCGGGAAGCGGCAGCTGCTGAATTAGCAACTCTAGCGAATAGGTCGGGAGACGAGGGTTTTGCTGCGGTCCTCCTGCTGCCCGTCCTGGCCACCCCCGAACCAGGGCATTTGACTGCCGGCTCACCGCCGGCGTGGTGTTAAAAGTAACTGCAGAGAAGACAAAAAGGTGGTGAACCCTGTGGGCTATTAGAGGACTGGTGCTAAAGAGGTTATTTCTTTTTAAATATTTACACACCACCTTTTCGGTATTCAAGACAGCTAAGAGTTAAAAAAAAGAAAGATACATTAAAAATATTTCAGATTGGTAATGAAACACATTTAAATGTTATTAAACAAAAAAAGAGCAGCACATTAAAAAGTTGTAAGAGTTGCAATATTTATAATTGTATGTAAAGAAAGAATAAAGTTTAAAAAAAGTAATTGGCTATTTTTACTTCCTTAGTAAACCAAAAGACCCAGTAGCCCAAGAAGAAACAACAGGAGTGATACAGGAGACTAACAGAGCACATCCATGTTAGAAGACTAACAGAGCACATCCATGAACACCAACTAGTTAGAAGATACGATGAAAACTCCTTAAACTCACAACACATGGACAGACTCAACCATAGTTTCAACTGGGAAACTATGAGCATCCTTTTTTTCCCCCCTTGAATCTGTTCAATCATGTCTGATTCTTGAAGACTGCCTGGACAAGTCCCTGCAGTTTTCTTGGCAAGGTTTTTCAGAAGTGGTTTGTCATTGCCTCCTTAGGGCTGAGAGAAAGTGACTGGCCCAAGGTCACCCAGCTGGCTTTGTGTCTAGGCAGGATTAGAACTCATGGACTCCCAGCTTCTGGCCTGATGCCTAACCACTACACCAAACTGGCTCTCCTAAACCAAGCTAAATGCTTGAGCATCCTAGACCAAGCTAAATCCAAAAATGCTAGGGAATTCCTGGAAGCTTGGCATTCAGACAAATCAGCCATCAATACACACATAGAGATAAACCACATCTACACACCATTCAAAAGAGACAATAAAAAAAGCTAAGAAGGAGGCAAAAAGACCAGAACACATCCTCTCCAGCAACCAACACCCAGATAAGCAGGGATTAACACCAGACAATCAAGCAGAAAACAATACCCTAATCAAGGAACTACTAAAGAGAAAACTACACCCCCACCAACTCTGGCAGGGCAAGTACTATAAAGGGAGCCAGCCCCACACTCACCTATGTTACCTAGTTGGATAATGAAATGTTTGCAAGCAAACAACCAAGTTCAGAGAGCATCAAGGACTCCACAGTTCAGTCCTGAGCTACACACGTTCTCTTCTATCAAATGCAGTATTGCAGGGCCAAATGTTGGTTTGTCTGTTTGTAATTTAGTGTGTCGTGTGAACACAGCAACTATGGTTATAAGCCATGGCTTATCATACAGGTAGTCCCTAGTTTAAGAATGAGTTCCATTCCCAAGGTCTGTCTTTAAGCTGAATTTGTATGTAAGCCAGAACAGTATTATTGTATAATACTGTATAAGTAGTATTGTGAAATTAAGTTGAACCATTGTGTATTTAACTCGAATTTTGTTACAATAGGCTCTGTTCTTAACTATGGGTTGTCCATAAACTGGGCTTTCTTAACCTGGGGACTACCTGTATTGTGAAAATCCAGCAAAGGCAATTTAGTCAATTAACCTAAAAAAAGGTTAAATTAGTTTAGCACATAGTTTGGTGTTTGTCTTGGCTGCAGGATTCATGACTGCAGTTCTGATGCAACACCCCGACCTCTGTCCAGGGTCCTAATTCTGTCCTTGTTTCAGAATGGCTCCAATTCACACTTCCATGCTCTGCTTTTTTGCCTGGGCTGTTGCCTTTCTGTAGCGATGGAACCACTGATGGAACAGGACACAGGGATAATGATTAGGCACAGTCAGTGATTGAAGAGTAGAAATATAATTGACAACAGATATATTATGGGCTATAATGTTATAATGAGCTGTAAGGGTTGAGACGGAAGAGGCAGGAACCAGCAGTTTCTAGGCTAGAGAGGATCTTTATATGAATGTAAGTGAGGATAAAGTCTCCTTTGAATTGAGCTCAACTCCTGGTTATTTTATGGACATGTCTATGTAGTTTTGTGCCAATAAAGAGGATGTTTGTAATTGCCTTCTTCCATGATTTAGCAGTTTCCCAGTCTAGTTTAAGTCATAGTGTTTTCTATGGTTTCTTATCAATGTGCTAATCAGGTCTGATTCTGCTTAGCTTTTCAAGATCAATCAAGGTTGGCTTAAGAGCCAGTTTGGTGCAGTGATGAAGGCATCAGGCTGGAAACTGGGAGACTGAGTTCTAGTCCCACCTTCAGCACGAAGCCAGCTGGGTGACCTTGGGCCAGTCACTCTCTCTCAGCCCTAGGAAGGAGGCAACCATAAACCGCTTCTGAAATCTTGCCTAGAAAATTGCAGGGAGTTGTCCAGGCAGTCGTCAGGAGTCAACACTGACTCAAAGGCACAAAAACAACAAGGTTGGCTTGGTACTATCAATTTCAATATAATCTTTGAAAAGTAATGCTTTACTTACATTTTGTAAGTAATTCTATTTATCAAGACAGATGATCTCAAGTAATGCTGTCAATTGTCATTGTCAGTTGTGCTGGCTAGGAATTATAGGAATTGTGGGCCAACTCATCTAAAAGTTACTATGTTGCCAAAGGCTGCTAAAGAATAAAGAATACATGACTGCATCTTCCTTTACACACTGAAGATGTTCATTATCTAGCTGGGTAATGAAACATCTGCAAGAAAACAACCAAGCTCAGAGAACCCCAAGGACTCTACGGTTCAACCCTGAGCTACGTATATTCTCTCTTATTATTTTATGCTACAAGTCATTATGGATTGGGTCCATAGATGGACCAATGATCTACATAGGAATTTATGTTTATTTTCAATTTCAAATTATAAATAAATACTGTTGTTTTTGCCCAAACACTTGAACATGGGTATGCATACAAATTCACCGTAGATCTAATCACTTTAAGAAAATGACTTCATGTCTGATTAGCAGTTTACAGAATGCAGTCACCCAAACTGAAAGTGGGAAAAGCCCAGTCTGTGAATAAACTTTGTCAGATGATAAAAGCAGCTGACATTTTCCCTTGACATGACCAATGGAGGACTATCAGAGAAAGTCAGAGGTCTTTAAATGGCAGAGGTCTGGCCAGGTTGCAGTCTCCCTTGGTAAGTATAGAGAGGTCTAAGTGTCTCTCCTTTCCAAGAAGGAGCCAGGAATAAAGTTTTTGCTCACCTAAAATGAAATTCTTGAAGGATGTGTGCCTCGCCAATGAGGCCAACATACCTGCCTCGCCTCACAGCTGTTTTAAGTTAATGCAATGCAGCTTTGTTTGGATTCTCCAATCCATTTCTTTATGGTAACATAAATGTGCAGGTTTGGGGGGAGGGATGAACAGAGCAATACAAAACTGATACAAAGTCAAAAGCCAATTCAGGCACCCATCTTGGATGGTTTTTCATTGTGAGAGATTGTGGGGAAGCTGGGAAAGGAATGGAAGGGAGAGTAGACACAAAAAGAGCTAGAGAGCAAGTCAGCTGATAGCTTGTCTCATAAACAGCAACTTAGCCCAGATGGCAAGAAACCTGGAAAGAAGTGAAATTCTGTCTTAATGAACTCACTATAAATTTGCAGTTTCCAAAATTCTCTATTTACCCCAGACTAACTTTTAAGATGATTTTGCTCCAGTGTTGATTTTCATACAGAGAACTGATCATCTTGTTTGTAGATCTCTATCTAATTCTCTATAACCTTATAAAATTGCAGAGTATCTGCCTGTCTGATATTTAGTGCACCAAATGTATATTACCTTTCACTCTTCTTGGTTTTGTGAAGCCAGGCAGCTTAGTACAAAGATGGAGTGATGATGGAAATAGAAATACTTTCTAATCAAACTATGGTAAAGTGGATAATTGTGATTATGGTGGTCTGTCTGTCTGTCTGTCTGCCTGCCTGCCTGCCTGCCTGCCTGCCTGCCTGCCTGCCTATCTATCTATCTATCTATCTATCTATCTATCTATCTATCTATCTATCTATGTTGTAGTAGCATTCCATCAATTCCAGGTTCTCTTGCAAAGCGGAACTACCTGTGAGAGAGCAAGGCTGTCAGGAAGGAGGGGGTGCACTCCAGGGAGGGAAAGGAGACAAAAGACAACACAGTCCTGCAGGAGGAGCGTGGGAAGTGAAAGAGGTTTAGGATAGCCTTTCCCTAGAATCTCCCAGAGTATATCCACTTGTTGCAGTAGTATAGATTTAGTCTGGCAAGATTCTGTATATTATATTATATTATATTATATTATATTATATTATATTATATTATATTATATTATATTATATATAAAGGTATAAGCAAATAAAGGAACTTAACTCCACTGGACTGTTTCACTGTTGTTCTTGGGCTATGCCTGACATCAGCCACCTCCTCTATATGGATGACATCAAGCTGTATGCTAAGAGACATCAACTCGTTGATCTACCTGACATGGATCTACAGTGAGAACATTAGGATGTCATTTGGACTGAAGAAGTGTGGCCAAATGGTAGTAAAGAGAGGGAAGGTAGTTAAGACTAATGGGGCGGAACTACCAGCAGGCCACATAGCAGACATACAGACCAGCTACATGTACCTTAGTATTCCAAAGTCACACAGGAACCAAAAGGAAGAGGCAAAGAAGACAGCAACATCCAAGTACCACCAAAGGATAAGACAGGTCCTGAACAGCCAGCTCAATGGGAAAAACAAGATCCATACCACCAACATGTACATCCTGCCAGTCATCAGATACCCTGCCAGTATAATGAACTGGCCAAAGGAGGACATGGAGGCTGCTGATGTAAAGACCCAGATGTTCCTCACAATGTACGGAGGTTTCCACCCCAAGTCCAACACACAGAGACTGTACACCAGCCAGAAAGAGAGTGGGTCAGGTCTGGTGAGTGTCAAAGCCACTCCTGGATGAATTTTGTTACTGTGTTGTTGCACTGCAGTTGGGAGTACACCTTGGGATTGTTCTTTGAGGAACAGGGCATTTATCTTCTTTGCTTCTCTAGTGTATCTCCTTATCTTGGTAGCCAGTGCTGTGAGCCTTTGTTTAGCAGTCTCTAGGGCTTCAGATGTATTTTTTCAATAGCCCTTGTATTTTTTCAGTAGCCAAGTCTTACCCTTAATCACCACACACTTTGGTAGTTCCACCAGCTAACTTCTCTCCGAATTGCCTTGATCTTGGCCTCCAACCTCATTTTCCGGGGGGGCGGGTATATACTGCTGTTCTTCTTGATTATGTAATGAAGCATCTCCAGGGTTACAGCAGCTGTAGCATATACCAGTTCATTGGTTTGAGTTATGGCAGTAGTAGAGATTGTCATGAGGGCTCTGTTGGCATCTTCTAGCATACTATCTAATGGTACTTCTCCACTGAGCCTTGGTAATCAGTCTCAAAGGTTGACTGTAGCTAGTTTATCCATGATCTTATGTCTCATATCAGCTGTTGTGCTCTGTAATGGAGAGGGTGGCAGTGACATTCCAGCTTCAGGTGTTGGCTGCACATCCAGTTTTTCTTCTGAGTCTTCTTGAGTCCAGGATGTAATGTGTAGTTGGTCTATCTCAAGCTGTGAGAGCAGCTTTCTCTTCACTATGCTGAAGCATTGGGTAACTAGTTGTTTCTCAGTTAATGTGGATGTAGGTCTTCTGTCCATCCATAGTTCTCTCATACGTTTCATATATCCTCTCTCATTAGGTCTACTGTTGTAATAGCATTCCATCAATTCCAGGTTCTCTTGTCTTGTCCATATATGGTTTGTTCCAGTAGCTCACTTATCATCAAATTGTCCTACTTCCCCGGGTTCCCTTTGTCCAAGCCAGCATGACTCTCTTAGTTTGTGTTGCTCTTATATCTGAGGTAGGCAGGTGAAACGTTAGGGTGTCTTTGCCCAAGGACCCCTATTAGTAAGGTCGGTACCAGTCGATATTCGAACTTCAGTCTCCCATGTCAAAGGGCAGCACTAACCACTACGCTATCCAGCCATTCTGGATATATATATAAATTGCCCTGTCCTAATGCACAGTGACACAACTATGTATATACATTGTTCCTAAGCAAAATCTCAAACCCTCTGATAAACTCAATTTTCTCTTTGTATTTTTGAGAGTACAATCTAATATATATCAACTGAGAAGTAAACTCCAACTCAGTTCATCCCAAGTTTCATTCTTAATAGTAAAATATTCTTTATAACATAAAGTTTAAAATAAAATTTGTCCTTCCTTCCCACTTTAGGATTTTTAAATTTTCTTTACGACTTTGAGACATTGTGTACAGGTTTACAACTTCATGGTCTTTCTTTTGCCAACTTTTCAGGTTTCTTCCCTCCCTCTTTCCTCCTTTGTGTATTCTGTGACTCATTCTGAAGTTAACTGTTTACATGTCCTTTACTAACTAAAAAGCATCTGGATTGAGTTCCACCATCTTACTTCTTCAACAGGAATGGATACAGCAATTTAAAGGAGCTTCATTAAGTACATTATGTTTTCCAATTAAATTCTACACATAGGCTGCATCCAGAAGGCTAGAAATCCTAGCTTACAAAAGTAGTAAATAGATGAGAAAATAGTTTATGGTCAATAAACTGTCTTTCAGTATTTTATCCATATGGATTTTGAGTGCAGAGGGAACATTTGTTCCTGAAATAAGTAGCAGAACAGCATGCACAGTCTTATTGAAAAGCTTGTATTGTAATAGTAAATGATGATAAATATGAAATCTACTGCTGCAAGGACATTGTGCATTTATTTCATAGTCCAGAAAGGAACAGGTTTCATAAAACACTATGAGGTTTAACTTCCAGTAGACATACACAGAATTGGACTGCATGGCCTGTCACAAAAGAATAACCAACTATGCAGAATTAAATGAATATCAGGTTATGACTTCCTATCTGTCTCTGAATCTACATTTTTCAACAATACAGAGCAAATAAACAATACATAGCAAACAAACAACTCATAGATGTAAAATAAATAAAAATCTGTATAAGGTAATTATAAAAATGATTTAGTTGAATTATTCTACAACTATATTTTTTTCTTTCTGTTCCTAGACCATCTCCTGTGGATTAATTTAACAGAAAGCAGTATTAAATCTCAAATCGATAGGTTGAGACTATGAACAAAACTGAATTACACAATGTAACTGCTTTTCCATTTTAGCAGGAAAGCTTTTTCTCACTTCTCTGTCTTGCTCTTCTTGCAGAGTTGCAAATTTATTTTTACTTGAAACACATGAGAAAAGACATCTATTTTGAAAAGTTTTTGTTTGAAAAAATGGCTGCATAATTGAAATTAGGTGCTTGTTTCAGGACAGAAGCAGCAAAACAGCAAGTATGATCTCATTTGAAAGCTTGCATTGTAATAATAATTCATTACAGCCCAAAATGCATGGATCATATGGAGCATTTTTCTGTATTTTCTGTGACTCTTGATATCTCCTAACTTTTACAGCAACTAAGAGTTCAAGAAAAAAAATTGCATTGCGCATGAGTTGAAGGCCCAGTCCTGAGCTGTCACAGTGAGGATGGTGAATCTTTCCTTTAGAAACATGCTCTAATTTAGGAGTAAGCAATCTTTTTGGACAAGTATGCACATATGGACTTTTCAGATCACATTTCTGGCACTCTCACAAAAAGTGCTCACTTGGCAGAAATGAATGATCTCTGGGCACAAATCAAATACATAGTAATAAAATGGGTCTCGTGGGGGAAGCAGCCAATCATACCCTTGCCATTTACTAGAAGGCAAAGAATTGAAGTTGTTCTCCATCATTCCCTCTAGCCTCCTCTCCTACCCAAGCATTTTTTTTTCTGGGCAGATAGACAAACTACCAAACAAAGCACTGGGCTCAGCCATCTATTTTTTTTTTTTTTTTAATTTTATTAGATTGTGTTTGGAGTCAAAACGACTTTTTCATGATGATGCAAGCTTTGTAGTATGCCAACTTCCCAAATAAGTTTTTTGAGTTAAAAGAATCATGGAAGACTCTGAATGGACAGAGAGTCTGATGAACACTCCACTGAAACCAGTATTGATTTGGATAGAAGTGCCATAATTTGTTTCAAATTTATTTTGTGGAAAGATAGCTATCCTTTAAAGTCTTGTTGCCATCACCCCAGTGATACATGTAAAATTCTTTTGTTGAAGTTTAAAATTATATAGACATTCCTGCCTCTCAGTTGGATTTTATAGATTTATTATAGATTTTATTACATTCTATCTCCCAGTTATTCAGAGGAAATAAATTATTACATTGATTATGGTCAATTAAAACATAATTTAAAATAATGTATGAACAGATAATATAGATTCTGTTTAAAGAGACACATCAACCAAACTACTCTTCCATGCTTAATTATAGAATGAGTTGTTACTCTGGCTGACCGTCAGCTGCCTGTTTCTCTTCTCATCCTCCCTCCTTACAAGTTCATTTACGTTTAGGGCTCCCTTTTCATATGGTTTTGGCCAATTAATACTTTTTGTTTTTAACAGAACAAAATCCTTTTATCACAAGCATCAAGGAATATTTCCATGGACATCTTGTTGCCTATTCATGTTCCAATGACTGTATTCCATAATTAAGCTACTGTACTGAAGTCACGTATATTTTTTTCCTGTTTCCTCCCTCCCTCCATCTCTTCCTGTAGCAGTGACAAGACTCCTGCAGGCTAGGGACAGGAGGCAGATCTTAGGGGAAGGAGCAAAAATGAGGTGGGGGAGAGATGCAGATTGACTATAAACAAAGGGAGGAAGAAAGAGGCAACGGGGGTATGTTTGTGTGTACTTTATAGAAAGAGGTGAATGTGATATCTCAGATCCTGCCCATGCTGGCATGGAGTTTCCTTTAAAGAATGCAGCACTAAAGCATATTCAGGTTCATAAAATGAATTTACAGCTGAACTTGGGTTTATAAGATTCATTTTGCTGCTTGATTAACCCTGTTAGACATATCTGAATTGGTGCAATAAAGAAAATGTATTCAGTCCTGCATAGTAACCAGCACTCTCCCGATCTGAAGAATACAAGAGACATTATTTGTGCATAAATCCATTAAATTATGTCCATAAGTATCCCTCAGTCTCACCTGTTCATCAACTTATGGTGAGCCATTGGCATATATAAGGATGTCTTTCCAGGTTGGTGCATTTTGGCTTATCAAATTTCTTTGAACAGAAACATGCACAATTCAGCATCAGATGTTTTAAACAGATGTTTTAAACACAGTGGCAAAAAGCATTAGTCATCACTTTTCTCAATTAAAAAGTGAGGAGGAATATTGGCAGCATTGTACTGTATAAAAACAGGATATGAAACACAAAAGATTTAACACTATTTTTCCATTATATATATATAATGGAAAGTAAAGGCCAAAGTGGTCCCAGTGGTGTGGAAAGTAAAGGCCAAAGTGGTCCCAGTGGTGGTAGAAGCACTCAGGGCCGTGACTCCTAAGCTGGGAGAATGGCTCCAATAGATCCCAGGAACAACATCTGAGCTCTCTGTCCAGAAGAGTGCAGTGCTAGGAACAGCTAAGATACTGTGCAGAACCCTCAAACTCCCAGGCCTCTGGCAGAGAACCCGAGATTGAGGAAGACACGTACCACCCATAGGGGTGAGAGGGGAAATTTTTGACAAGATAGAAGCTGGCAATACTGTATCAGTGTCACTTAAAAAAAGCAGACTGGAGCTGCTAGTGTCCATTATTCTCTACCAATACCTGTTGGCATAAAATGTGATATGTAGATTTGGCAAGATCAGTAGATAACCCAGGTCAGTTCTGATCTTTCTATACCAAGAGACCTATTCTTTCCATTCCAAAGTCTTTGCTTCTGCTCTGTGCAAGATTTTCAAGCTATTTTGATTATGGTTTTGTAGAATGACAAGTGTTTATTTCCTTTATCTTGGGCTGGGCAAAACTCCAATTACATAATAGAGGAAAAAGTGCAATGTACTTTGCGCCTTGATTTTTCCAAGTAATAAAAGCCAAATATTGAAATGTTTTTTTCCATATACTTTATACAATGATGGCGCCTTCTTCTTGCTTACTTTGTTTTCCTGGATTAGAATAGTATGTACAACTTTCCTGTATGTTTTAGATTGGAAGCAAACTGTTAAAGCTTTATCTGGACAATCAGTCAAAAGCTTCTCCTTTCTACATAGTAGTATTCACAAAATACTTCTGTGTAACTTAACTTAAGGGCCCTAATACAACATTGTGTGTAGATGCAAAGATGGATAGCTTTCTTACTGAATTACTTCCCATGTAAAACCAGGGGGAGGGGGCACTGTTGATGGCTCTGTGGCCAATCCCTTGTACATGTGGCTTCCCCAAATGAAGAAGGTGTTCCATCAAGAATTTGACTGAAGGCAAAAAATAAAAAATAAAACCTCAGAACCTCTAATCTGTGCATGTTGGTAATTCCAAAACATCTGCAGCTGTTTAAAAAACAACCCTGGGGAGGAAAGTCAGGAAATTTAGCACGAGCTGGTAGGAAAAACCCAGAAATCAAAATCTTACATCAAACAGAAATATGCTCAAATGTTTATGCTACTAAAACTCATCATGTTCATATATAGTTCATGAATAACTGTACATATCAGGAGCTGAAACTGTTGTTTAGCAGAAACTGAATAACTGAAAATGTAGACCAAGTTTGCAATCCACCTAAGTGTCCTGTTTTAGGGATGTCTGTACAGGCTTCAAGATGTTTATAGTTGGTACATAAGTTATCTTTGGCTTTTGATATGCTCACCTTGCCAAAAAAGAGAGAAGTTCATAAGAATAATCATATATAAACTTTCTTAAGAATAGTCTCATTGTGTATAGTGACAGGATTGTACTGTCATAGTCTTCTTGTTATGGTCCATCAAGTCAATCCTAACTCCTGGTGACTAGAGGGACAAGTCTCTGCAGTTTTCTTGGCAACGTTTTCAGAAGTGGCTTGCCAGGGCTTTCTTTCTAGGGCTGAGAGAGAGAGTGACTGGCTCTCAGAATAATATTCTATAAATTGTTTCCTTAATGTATGATTTAATGTCAGGGCATTGCAGTAAGCTATACATTAGATGCTGACATTTTTTTAAAGATTAAGAACATTTTGGAAGAATGGAATCGGTGTCTCATTCATATTTAATTTAGAGAAGAGGTAGAGAATTTCAACTCCTAGCAGCAATTCCAGCAATGATGAGGGATGTTGTAATTCAGCGATGAACAGAGGGTCTACACTTAATTTTAATTATTTTATTCCTGTAAAGTGCTGCTGAAACTGTTAGGTGGTCTCAGCTAGTATTTTCCAAAGCAGAAGAGTGAGTGTAAAACTCATACAACTTTCAATATTTATTTTGTGATTGGCTTTGTAGTGGTCATGTGTCATACAGTTCTGTTATAAGGGAATTTAGAGGATAGTAATTTATTTGATGGAACCTTTTATTTGTAAGTCTCTCCTCTTCATTGACATCACTGCCAAGTTAAAAATGCTATCCACTCATTCCTGTATTGGCAGAAATCTATACTGATGTAAAATATGCTGTCCTCATTGCTGATCCCTGTCCTATATTTGTGTGTGGCAAAAGTATCTGAGCCTTTGCTTTCAGTAACTGGTGTGCCCCCCTTGGGCAGCAATAACTGCAACTAAATGTTTCCAATAACTGTTGATCAGTTCTGCACATCAGCTTGGAGGAATTTTAGTCTGTCCCTCCTTACAGAATAGCTTGAACTCAGGGATGTTGGTAGGTTTCCTTGCATGAACTGCCCACTTCAGGTCCTTCCACAACATTTCTATAGGATTAAGGTCAAGACTTTGACTTGGCCATTCCAAAACATTAACTTTCTTCTGCTTTAACCAGTTTTTGGTCATACGACTTGTGTGTTTTGAGTTGTTGTCTTGCTGCATGATCCATTTCTCTTGAGCTTCAGTTCACAGATACAGATACCCTGACATTTTCTTGTAGAATTTGCTAGTACAATAAATGATGCCAAGCTGTCCTGGTCCAGAGGCAGCAAAACAAACCCAAGCCATGATACTGCCACCATCATGTTTCACAGATGGGATAAGATTCTTATGCTGGAATGCAGTGTTTGCCTTTTGTCAAACATAACACTTTTCATTCAAGCCAAAAAGTTCTAGTTTGCTCTCATCCATCTACAGAACATTCTTCCAATAGTCTTCTGGCTGATCCACATGGTATTTCACAAACTATAGATGGGCAGCAATGTTCTTTTTGGAGAATAGTGGCTTTCTCCTTGCAACCCTGTCATTCATATAATTGTTGTTCAGTGTTCTCCTGTTGCTGGTCTCATGAACACTAACATTTGCCAATGCAATAGAGGCCTTTAGTTCCTTAGATGTTACTCTGGCTTCTTTGAGACCTCCCGGAGTATTACACACCTTGCTCTTGGTGTGAACTTGGTTGGTCGACCACTCCTGGGGAAGGTACAATGGTGTTGAATTGCTTCCATTTGTACATGATCTGCCTGGCAGTGGACTAGTGGAATCCAAACTCTTTGGAAATAGTTTTGTAACCTTTTCCAGCCTGGTGAGCATCAACAACTGTTTTTTGGAGGTCCTCAGAAATCTCCTTTGTTCAAGCCATAACACACTCCCACATGTCTGTGTTGTAAAGATCAGACTTTGATAGTGAATACCCAGAATTCTGTTTTTTAAATAAGATGGGACTTCCCACACTCACACCTGATTATCATTCTCATTGATTGAAACACCTGACTCTAATTTCCCCTTCAAATGAACTGATAATCTTACAAGATCACATACTTTTGCCACATACAAATATGTAGCTTTGGATCATTTTCCTCAATAAATCAATGAACAAGTATAACATTTTAAATTCATTTGTTTAATTGGGTTCTCTTTATCTAGTTTTAGGAGTTTTAGGAGAACAGATCACATTTTAGGTCATATTTATGCAGAAATATTGAAAATTCGAAAGGGTTCACAAATTTTAAAGCACCACTGTATGTGGTAGAGTGGAAAGGTTGGTCCAACAGCCATTTGGTGGCTGCAGGGAACTGCCAAATACCAACTATTTCCACCCAATGGTGTCAAAGCAAAGTCCCTGGGACGAGAGGGGAGGAGGCACGCCTGGATCTGCCTGAAGTAGCCCATAATTGCTAGAATTGTTTCTACCTCCTATGGATCACCTGATTGTGCTGCTGACAGACTATCTGGTGATGAGCATCAGATTTTCCACATTTGGCTGCTAGTTTAAGGGGGAAAGCACTACTGTACTCTGAAACCAGAACAGCTAACAAGCTCCTCCCACTCCTGGACTCCAGATGAAATTAAGGCAATGTCATGGGTCCCTAAATGGAACAAAAAAATTGCCAAGATACATTTGTACTATGATAAGATGAAATTGGGGAAGTATTGTAATTTTATTTAAATTTGTAATCTGCACATTTTATTGCTATCTGGGCCCTCTTTTATTATGTTGCTGTTATTTGCCCTTATCAAAATCTTCCAGAAATGTTGGCAATAAGTTATAAGAAACCATTGCCACTTCATTTACAGTGCTATAGCCTTGAATGCTGAACTAGCTGCTACAGAGGAAGTATCTCAATTTCCACACAGTGGATGAAAGATGATTATGCCACTCTCCATAAAAAGTTTGGTGACTTGTAGAACTCAGCGTTTTCTCTAGAAGAAATGTAAGTTGGAACTGAGTTGAAATCCAAGAGGAAGCTTTCTCAGAAATGGGTTATTAAGTGAGGTAATGAAATGGGAAAGGGGTAATTGTGAATTGTTTGAAGTCTGCTAGTTGTGAATCTTGGACAGAATGTTCCCAATCTCAATGTATCTGCAAGGCATCAAGTTGGGGAAAGTGCTGGTTGTCTTAAGACATTTTCTGTCTTTGAAATGTGTTTTTGAATGCCAGCCTCAGCCTCTAAACCCACTGGGTTTCAAGCACCTTATAACCTGATCCGATGGACGTTTAATGAGAAGCAGATCCCGCTAAGTTCAGCTGAGCTGAGAAAAACGCGTATAGGATCGCAGCCCTGGACGAAGCCTTCCTCCGATCTGATCTGGAGCCAGCAATGGGTGACGCGTTTCCTCAGTCCTCGCCTCACTTACGACGGACTAGCGCTCCCTGCTAACGAAGCCAGCACCGGGGCGTTATTACAGCTGCAGGTGTTTTCTCGGCCGTGATCCTCCCGGAGATCACCGCACCGCCCTCGCCTCCTCAGGATCCACGTCCTCCAAGAGTATTCACCGGCGCGTTCGGCAATATCTCCCCTCGGGATCCCGCGAAACTGGCGGCAGAGCAGCGGGAGGTGTCTCTGCCGCCGCCGCCTCCTCCCCTTTGCTTTCCTTTCGGTGCCCTCCGAGCTAATCAGAACACAAAGGGGCACAGGAGGGGCGGAGGCAGGCCGTCCCTCTCGGATCACTAATCCCGCGGGCGACGTAAACAAATCCAGTGAAGGGGCGCGAAGATGGCGAGGAAGCGGGTGGCGGCAATTCTCCTGACTGCCCGAACGCCCTCAGGCGCAGCGTTGGCAGGGATCTTCTTGGCGCTCTGGTCCTGCTTCCACCCCGCGGGCTCTCACTTGGCTTCTTCCCTGGGCGTTGGGGAGCGGGGGCTTAGTCTTCACCCGCCTTACTTCAACCTGGCGGAGACAACCCTCATTTGGGCGACTGCCACCTGCGGGCAGGACGAGAGCGGGAGGCCCCGCCTAGAGCTCTTCTGCAAGCTCGTGGGGGGACCCGCTGGTTCCCCCGCCGGACAAACCATCCAGGTGAGAGAAATGACCGCCGGGGGTGGGGGGTGGGGGAGAGAGACTTGGGAAGAACAACAGAGAAAGCAGCAACACTCATAAAACTTTGAAATTGGATTAGTTACTCTTCTTGTAGTAGCAACTATTAAGGTTGCAGTCCTGTACACTTGGGGCTGAGGTCCACGAATCTCAGACTTTTTCTGGACGGGCATGCATAAAAACGCTTATGTGAGGGTTGTAATTAGTCTATTTTAACAGCTGTCTTCATCAAAACAAGGTAATATATAGAAGAGTAGACTCCTCCTTTTCTTCCCCTAATACCAGTGGCATTGATCCAGTGTGATCATTCATGTATAGATCAAAACAGGAAGCTCTGTGTAATGTGATTGGGTTACCACTACCTTTAATTTTTAATAGTTATATGGTGAGTCAGGTAGAGCTTTCTCATTAGATGTTTGTGACAAAAAGCTGCACCAGTTGAATTTTCTGTGTCTAGTGGACCAGAAAAAAATGAAGTTAACCCTACATACTGAAAGTTATTTCATCTAATTTAGCTCCTCCTGTCTTAATCACTTTATTCTACCCATAATCTCATTGTTGACGCATAGGTAATAGGTTGGTGTTTCTGTGGGTTAAAGACCTCTCAAATTAGGTGTTTCATTCCAGGGACCAATACTTCTGACTGATTAGTACAGAGAGCAAAGGAGATAGGAGTAAGCAAAAGTCAGTGAAATCTATACTGGCATATTTACAGTGTGTTAATAAGGGTCTTCAACTCCCAGTTGTTTTCAGAAAATCCATTTTTAGGTGTGTCTCAAAGTATTTCAATCTCTGTTCTATCAATATTCAGAGATAGATTTGTATTTGTAGATAGAAGTCATCCCAATTCATTGAGCTCATAGGTAAATTGGTTCTTCTCTTTGGTTCTAGCTGGTTAATTTTCAGATGATAACAATAATTAAAAGCAACATAGATCCTGCAATCCAGGCAATGTTGGATGACATACATTATTCAGAATAATTCCAAAGAGATTTCAAACCTGGTCTGGGGTTGAAATAGCCTTGGTTGGTCTGGTATATGATTTATACCAGGTATGGATGAGAGAAGTCCATCTCTGCTAATGCTTGTAGACCTTTCAATGGCTTTTGGTACCATCCTTCAGATTATCCCTCTTACCACTTACCTGGCTTACCTTTAGAAGGCACTGAATTATGATATCCCTGATTAATTTTACTTCATGCCTATGGTCTGAGGAGTGTTACAAAGTTTCAACTTATTCTCCCATATGTAATTATTGTGGGGAAAATGCCCACCTACTCACTCCTACAGAGTCAGTTGGCAAGACTCAGAGACTCACCATCCAGAGTTGCAACTCACCCGGACTCACTCCTGCGGAGACCCCCACACACAATTTAGTCCCTTATGTATCTCCAAACAGGTTCTGGATTGGAGAGGGGAAAGGGCATGGGTAGAAACCATGACTATGGGAAAGTGGCAGGGGCACGCTGAATGCAGCAGACTGCCCTACTTCTTGTCCTTCCAATCCTGCTGACTATGCCAAGCTATTGTGAGGAAAATGCCCACTTAAATTAGGAACCGAAGTGATTGGAGATAGTTGAAACAAAGTATTCTTTATTGACATGCACAACAACAGTGATCTCTGGGCTCCTTGCTAAAAGGAACACAGATAGCCCCAAACAAAGCAAATTTACCCGTTATATACCTTTGGTTTGTTACATAGCAATGATAAAAGAAAAGATCAAATTATAATAATTATATATATTACATACCTATATAACTGGAATGTCTCTGATAATACTTAGGAGATGACCTTATTGTGGTACCTTTACATTCCTTTAAACTAAAGGGACTCTCTTCCTGTCATGGATGCTGACACCATGCTCCATAAACAATGGCATTTATTGTGCCCATATACTACCTCCTTTCACACCAAGGAAAAGACAGCAGTCTGATTTTTGTTATCTTTCTCTCTTCCAGAGTCGCCATTCCAGCTGCCTGTGTTTTACTCATGTAAAACATATGTTTTATACATGTTTAAGGCACATCCAACATCATACATGTTATTAAAACTC
Source organism: Liasis olivaceus (assembly GCA_030867105.1). Classification (NCBI taxonomy): domain Eukaryota; kingdom Metazoa; phylum Chordata; class Lepidosauria; order Squamata; family Pythonidae; genus Liasis; species Liasis olivaceus. The sequence goes on along the minus strand of CM061350.1, from coordinate 46,556,018 downwards.
ACATAATGTTTTGCCTTTTAAAGTTGTAAATTACTTGAAGGACAATCTTCCCTTCTATCAAGTGTCTTTACTTTAAGATCAGGAATGGCATCTCATATGTCCTTCCTTGAGATTTGCTAAGTGGTATTGAGGGTCTGCTATAAGTTCATTTCCCTGAGATAGCACCTCCTCTATAGTTCTCTATACCTGTGGAATCAATTTCCATCTGAAGCGTATAAGACCCCATTGCTACCAGCTTTAATAAAGGGTAAGGACCGCTTTGTGCCTTTTCCTGAAAAGGTGTTATTGCTCTGTGTTGGTTTGTTAACTGTAATTATATCCTATTTTAATATTTGGATGTTTTAATTGATGGTATTTGCTGATTCAAAAATATTTTTAGTACTCTGGCCATAATTAAACCCAAATGAAACTAAAACAATTACAGTACAAGCCCCAGCCCGTTTAATACATTAGCATCAACCCCCAATAAAATAAGATCCAAAAGCACAGCAGACACTAGTAAACTTCAGTCCTCTTCTAAATGTCAACAAGGAGGGAGCCATCTTTATTTTGGGGGACAAACTATTCCACAAACTGAAAAAGCAACAGAAAAACCACATTACATGGCCCTCGCCCGTTTACTGTTATACTTCTATTGTAAAGTTACCTTTTGAACTTTTCATAGATTTTTGGCCATAAAACAAAAGTCTCTCCAGTACAGGTTGTGGATTATGAATGCAGACCTAGGATACTGTAGTTGCTCTGAATTAACAAGTCTACTGTACAGAAAAGATGCAAGACTACCTCTTTAAAAAAAAAGAACTGAGCATTGTTATGAAACTGCATCAGAATTTATGGGGAGAGTTTTAATACCTGTAATAGGTGCTGGTCTGCCTTCCCATGGTGACTTACCTTCTGTGGAACAAGGTTCCATTTGTCAATGAATAAATAAATGTGTGATTAAACTCTTTATAATCTTTACACTGTTTACAAGTCCTAGCTCTGTTTCATCTCTGCCTCCCAGTTATACTGATCATCACTGTGGTTGTTACTAGTAAAAATGATTAAAACCAGATTGTGAAATGTGTATGTTCTTCTTTGATGCTTAGATTTTTTTTTCATCTCCAAGTACTTTGTTCATCAAAGACTGTATAATATAAAGAAGGCCAGTCAGTGTCCCCAAACCAGATGCCTTGCTGTTGTGTTGAGCTTTGTGTCTCATCATTCCTAGCATGTCAACTTATCATGATGGCTATCATAAAAGAGACGAAACCCAAAAGTTTTAGTATTTAGTTGAGAAAGATTGTCCTGTGCTGTATAATTGTCTTCCTTATTAAAGGAAACATGTGCACTCTTCCAGTCTTAACCCCTGGTTTCCTGTTGTGTATGATAAAGCAATACTACATCACAATCTACTCAGTTGGTTGCCATGGCAAGAAGGGTTTAAACGTATGGGCCTCCTTTTAACAAATACAGAAACTTTAGCTGTCATAAAGTACTACTTGAAAAATTTCTTGCCCAAAGCTCCTGGGCAAATGTGATAACTAAAGCAGTGTCTGGGCAACAAAATAGTGACATTACCAGCCTCTTTTTGCTATAGTGAAAAGAAGAATTCACAGTCATCTTTTCAGGGTTGGGTTAAAGAAAATACATTCCCTTCAGGTGCTTTGGCAGCAACTTGTAGGATCTTGTCTGTTAGAATCAGAAGAAGAATAAATGTGCACTGAGAACAGCTAAGATGTTTGTCCTAAAAATTAGCTACCAAGGCCCCTTCTAAATCAATCCAACTATTTACCTTCTATGTATTTGAGTCCCATGAATTTCAGTTGAGATCTGATAATTTTGTATAAATATATATGTCTTTCTGTGTGTGAAGATACATACACAAAAGAGATTCAGTTGTTCTTTTTCCTGGGGAAGATTGTAGTATCTATTAGATACGATATGCCAGAAAGTACTTGTATGAACAATAGGATATTTGAGAAAAAAGCAGTATCCTGAAGGATAAATTTAGAGTTACAGATTTACCATATTTAATAGTACAGCTGCATTTTTATACTCAGCTTCCTGGAAGTAAGCACCATTCAATTCAAGGAAATTTACTTTTGAATAGACATATATAAGAATTGTATTGCTAAAGGTCTTAAGAACCATTGCAACAGTCTTATGTGTAAGTAACAGCCTGGTAGCAGTATTGACCAGGGAATTGTGTATAGGTCCATGAGCAGCAGAGTAGCAGAGGAGAGATGAAGAAGGATTCTATCCTCCTTCTGTGCTTAAGCATCATATTTTATGGGATTCTTAAAAAGGGAAACCCGTTCCTCTCATCAGCAATACAGTACACAGCATATAAACACAGTTCTCTGTCCCTGCTCTGTGAATACCTAGCCTGTTTTACCCAGGCTAAAAACATTTGCAAATTTAGTCACATTACAATTATCCATATTAGCCTTGCCCAGTCTAGGGAAACTCACTAAGACTATATCTCCCAGTATTCATATCCATCTTGGCCAATTGTCCTAGAAGCGGTTGTCCACAACATTTGGATGGCATCTGGTTGGTCAGGATTGATCTAACCAGAGGAAAAAATACAGAAGTGCTTCTTTGTCAGTTTGTGAAATTAAGCTCTGGGGTTTAATAATTAATGTTGTGATAGACTTGACATACATTAGAATAAAAAAGAATAGAATTTTTCTTATTTAATGTTTGTCTTGGAGCTTTTGGATGAGAGGTCAGATGTGATTTGTGCCAGGTCCAAGATCTTAGGATTTTTGGTAGCTCTGTCCTGGCACAAGAAAGCATACCATTCTGCTTGTATATTTGATTGAATGGGAAGCCGTCGAAGTCCTTCTCTCCAGCTTTAACAATGCTTCATTCAGACACATAGCAAGAATACTGTAGCTTACAACTTACTGTGGTTCATGTGAGATTCTATATTCTTTCAAAAGGTTGGAAAATCAGCCAGAGCAATACATATATTGTCATACTGTTTCAACTCTTGAATTACTGAAATTATTTTCACACAAAAATGGGTACCATGCATTAAACTAATGGTTTAAGCAAACATGTCCAAACATATACAAATGTATCCAATTGAAAGGGACAGAAGGGGAAAATGTCACATTCCAGATAATCAGAAAGCTAAGATAAACAACATAAGCAGCGGGAGATTTACCTGAGATTTATTTATTATTTACTTGTGCAATTTATCTGTCATGTCAATCCTCATGGACTCTGGGCAGTTTACAGATAAGATATGCTCAAGATGTTTTTTTTTTCCAAAGTGATTTGAAATAATATGTATTCAAACTTAAAAGGTTATGATAGTTCTGTCAGACTCTGAGTGGTCTCATATTGTTTGAATTTCTTCTAAAGTTATAGTTACAAGTTACTTTCAAGAATTGGTGATAATGCTGTGTGTCTGCAGACTAACAGTGTATAAACACCCAGGATCCTCAATAATATTTAATTATTCCATTTGTTCAATCTTAGCCAGTGGCATCATATCTGCACTGATATTTAATTATGCATTTTTTAAACTTTCATGTATACATATTTCTGGGAATAACCCCACATTTATAGGACTCCATGGGATTTAAATCTGACTAGACACGTGTCTGGTTGTGAAGTTTTTCTGGGATGAGGCAGCTATAGTGGGTGATTTCATTAAGTTCCATCAAAGCAACAAACATGGAAGCAAAAAGGGAGAACTGTATGGGAGGACTAATAACAAAAACATTTGCATGTCGCAAGTAAAAGATTTGGCTGCTATCTCTAGGGATATTGATAACAATAATGAGAAAAACTTTACCCTGCCTAAGGTCAGAAAATCACTCCTAGCCAGAATAGGTAATTTTGAACTAGCTCTCCAGTATCCCCATAATATTTCCCTTGCAAGTCTTCACTGCAGAAGTTTGCCATCTCCTTAGCTGCTGATGAGTTTCATAGGAAAAGCAGGGAGGCAATTTAAGATGATCCTTAAGTGAATTCAAGAGTATTGAATTCATTTAAGCAGGCATTTTTGTTGTATGGGTTAATATTGAAGATCATGATCTAGCAATGACCAGGGTAACCCACTCTCTCTCCCACACAGTTAGATTCTGTTCATTCACCCTCTACCCCCCATTCAGATGCATACTGAAAATACCAATTTTCAATATATTCCCCACCATGGTGCTCAGCTCAATAGAATAAATACCTCAGGTCATTCACACTGCCTTAAAATGACACCTTTTCACATCCAGCTTTATTCAACTTTTGCCTTTCTGTGAGATCCTTGGAATCTTGTTCCTTGAACTGGCAATTCCCCAGTATTTAGAAGCAAGTAAAGCCCTGAAAAACCACTATTTCAGGGTGCCAAAAATATTTTGCATGTTCCCCAGTGAACTGGTTTTGCTTAACTCCTGCACTGTGATCCTTCAAGGCAATCCCAACAGATCCAGTTCTTTTCTTCTCCCTTGGAGGAGAAGAGGTTTTGAAGATAGAGAGGAGCCTCAACACAAGTTTAGTGGGTGGAGGGGGCAACCTGGCAGTCTAAATTTGGCCTTTGGCCTGGAGATTCCTCATCTCTGCCTTAAGAGGATATATATAGTTTTGACTTATGTGGTTGACAGTTAGTAGAAGTGCTAACTTTTGGAGTTTCTAATCATTACATTTGGGCAGATCTTTTTTCTTATGTGCCTTGTATAAGGCCAATCCAATACAGAGGATATATGCCATGTGTTCATGGATCACTTAAAGCAGTGTTGTCCAAACTTGGCCACTTTAAGATGAGTGGACTTCAACTCCCAGAATTCCCCAGCCAGCCATTGAAGTCCACTCATCTTGAAGTCCACTCATCTTAAAGTGGCCAAGTTTGGACAACACTGACTTAAAGTATTTGGAATAAGTATTGGAATTTGGAGGAGGATGCATCTTCATGAAAAGTCTAGAGAGAATGGATGGTGGAATTACTGATACCCGTAGGCTGCTTCCATGAAATCCAGCACAAATCTAAAGAATGTTGACACTCTCCTGCAGACACACATGTCTTGCTGCAGACAGCCTGTGATGTGGAATGCCTTTCTGAGATAGTGCTAAGAGCAGAGAAAGCTTGTTCAACACCTTATTTTTCTTTTCTGCCCTTTTTGTTGGCAGTTCCTGTGGAATGTATTTAAATAACTGAAATGCTTGCTATCCCAGAACGATTCTTGATGCACATATTAGAAACTGTCTTTAAAACTCCAAGTGACCCAATTAGCTTAAAATAGCTCTTGTATATAGCCTTATTCATTATCTGGGGGAAAGTGGCTTAGTCTGATGGGTAGCAGGGGGCTAGAGGTATGAAGACGCTGATCCCCAGTTACCATCAGCTTCATCACCACCATCATGCTTATGTTATATGGTGATTTCCCATATTTTGCTCAGTACTGCCAGCCAAAAGAGTAAAGCAGTACATATTATGCAAAAATATCGAATCGTACTATATCAAACATATTTTACTTATACTATTTGGACATTAGAAAATTAACTATCTACATAGTTACATGAACAGTTATACAAATTAAGGGAAGATTAATAATATATAAAGCTCCTGTATGTTGTTATGATAAGTAGTTGTGAAACTTCTTATTTTTTAAAACTGTGATGTGGGCAGTAAAACAAACACAATTTTTATGGATTGACAAAATCCTAGTTACCCCTGTGAACAACATCCACTAACATTTCTGTTGAACATGGCATAATGAATGTATCCCTTTCTGAATTAAGTACATGCATTAAAAGGTTGGTGTGTAAACTTTATATAAATATAGAAACATATTCCTAGTAGCACAGTTCTGTTTATAGTGAAAATGTAGTGAATTATTTGTCTGCAGCAGATCTTATGGTTGTAACTTGTCACCTAATTTTGGGCCTTTCTTCTTTTTCTTCCTCTCAAAATTCCTTCATGAAAGTATTCATCAACTGTGGATTTTCCTCTTGGGTAGCCTAGTTACTATTGCCTTTCAAGCATTTCAACTGATTATTCTACTAATTTTTTCCCTGCCAGGAAAGAAAAATAAGTTGCTTCCATACCAGCTCATTTTTCTGAAACTACTATCCTTTGTTGGGGTCGGCTTTTTACTGGGATTTGTAGTCTAGTATTTCTGTGTTCCTCTTATTTTTCAGACCTAATTTGTGTTGGAGGTCCAAACCCAATGATACTGACTCTTCTACACCTCATGTCCAAGTGACCACAGGTGGATGTAGGATGTAGTTAGGGATTTAAGGATTTATTCTGTGACCACTCTTTATATAACTTTGCTGGCTGTTTAAGAGTTTGCTAATATGACACTGGTTCCTTTGGTTTTTCTTCCTAGGCCCACGCCCACAGAGCACATGCTTTTTGACACTTCTCCTGGTAGGATATAGTTAATTAGGCGCTAGGCTTTCCCTATCCCTATACAGGTAGTTCTTGCTTAACGACTGTTCATTTAGCAACTGTTCAAAGTTGTGACGGTGCTAGAAAGTGACTTATGACCAGTGCCCAAAGTTATGACCATTGCAACACCCCCACGGTCACGTGATCGCAATCTGGGCACTTGGCAACCAGCTCGCACTTACAATGGTTGCAGTGCCCCAGGGTGATGTGATCGCCATTTGCAGCCTTCCCAGCTGACTTCCAGCAAGCAAAATCAATGGGGAACTGTGTGATTCACTTAATGACCCCATGATTTTCTTAATGACCATGTGATTCACTTAACAACCATGGTGACTCACTTAATGACTGCCGCAGAAAAGGTCATAAAATTGGGTCCAGTCACATGATTCACTTAACAACCACATTGCTTAGTGACATAAATTCTGGTCCCAATTGTGGCCGTTAAGCGAGGACTACCTGCTAATGTATTTTGTGTAAAATACATCCCCTTTCTGTTATAAAACCTGCTTCACTAATCATTGCTCAGTTAGAATCCTACTCTCTAAGGAACACTTACGTGTATGCAGAAAATGTTTCAACCTCCATCAATTTGTTCAGGGTTTTTTCCCAAACAAAATTCAGTTGTTACTCCAATCGGTGCCATGTTAGGAGGTGAAGCACTGTGAAGGCTTTTAAACCAACTGGGCCTTCCTTTTTGCTTCTGTTCATTGCTTCTTTAGTATGGTACTGATGGAGATTAGTTATCAATTAGACTCAATTAGTCAGCAAGTATCTGATATTTTAATAGTTATTTTAATAGTTAATTTTCTTGCTTGGAGGCTCACATTACAGAATTTTGGCCATGGAGAAGAACATTGCTGGCTATTTAGTAGTATGTTGCCATTTGGAGTCACACTTTAATTTTGCTTCCGGGTAACTGCAGAAAGGCAAGGGTTTTGCTGTGGAAAAATCCACTTTTATCTCTGTGTCTGAATTAGGCTGTTTTAGGTGTTACTGGGGAAATGACTGTACAACTTCTGAATCTTTCAATACACCAACATTTGAATGGTCATTGATTATTACATCTTTTTGTTTGTCTGTTTGTTTCAGGGCCAGTTTTGTGACTATTGCAATGCTGCTGATCCTAATAAGGCTCATCCAATAGACTATGCTATAGATGGAACAGAGCGTTGGTGGCAAAGTCCTTCTCTCTCCTTAGGTTTGAAGTATGATGAAGTCAGTGTTACTTTGGATCTAGGACAGGTAAGTATGGGTGTTGCTGACTTAATTTGGTTTGGCTGAAGTTCTGTGCATGTGGTTCAAGTGAACATGGAAGCATTTTGCAATAAGATGGTATGCATAAACCTTATCAGCCTCTCCCAGCTTGGCATCCTTCAGACCCATTGGATCAAAACTCACATATTTCTGCATTGGTATGATAGTGCACAAAATTCCCCCTTCAGTGTTGCTCTTATAACAACTCTGAGAGGTAAATCAGGTTGAGAGGCTATGCCTAGATTCACCTGTCATGCAAGGCATGGCCTTCTTAACCATGACTTATTGAATAAGCTATAATTGGCTAGGTTCACATCTCACGTTAAGCCATAACTTATTTCTGAATTCCATCAGAAATATTAAAATAATCAGCAATATAAACACAAATTTATATCTATATTTTACTAAAGAAACCAATTCATAATAATACCAAGTTATCATATTTACTTGCTTAGTATATTATAACAATAAAACTAACAAATTCAGAGCAACCATAGGCTAATAAATTAAAATCAACAGAGAAGTTCTAACAAGGGTGCATCAAACTCTCCAAACTCTTTCTCAGCTGTTCCTGCTGCTGTTCAGACTGCTTCTATTATGCTGGTGGAGCCCATGCTGGGGTTTAATCCAGTTAGCTTGTTTGTTCTTTTTCTTCCTAGGGAACCATGCAATGCATTGTTGGGAAATCATTAGTTCTACTATACTGTAAGCCATTCATTAAAATATGCACAATTAGAGGAAAGGTGTTGCAAACAAATCCAAATATTTTTTTTTAAATGCCATGTTCCTCTTATTCTCTCTGTGATTCATTCCCTTCCTATACGATAAATATAGGATTTCAGAATTTATTAAGGAGGGGGAAGTGTTGCGAACAAAATCTTCTCATGTTCTCTCTCCTACAGAGTAAAAAAACTATTTTTTTTTTTTTTGGCTTGCAAGCATTTTAGAGCATTGCTATGCAAAGGGGAGATTCTGGCTGCCCATGTTCATAAAGGGTATTGTTTAGCATTCTCCCTGGGCCCTGTTAATTGTTGAATTGTTGAAGCTGGTTTTGTTTATGAAGTCTACCAGAAAGCACGAAAGTAATAGATGCTTATATAATTCTACAGTACTACCAATTTTAAATGAGATTCATAGTGAGATCCATTAACCCAAAGGAAATTTAACCACTAACCCTAACCCTAACCCTAACTCACAGCTCCTTGTCTCAGTGGCTAAATTCATATCTCACACCAAGCTATGAGTTTTAAGCCATGGCTTGTTGACTTGGCTGGGTTCATTTCTCAGGTTAAGCCAGAACAAAACAAACTACACAAAGCTCATTGTGTGCCTAGATCTAAGCTAGTTACAAAGGGTTTCTCTCTTCTCCCAGTAATTTTGATCAGTATAGGAATACAGTTGAACCTCACATTCAGTTCTTTTCATCTTATATTTTTAATGTGCCATTTATGAAAAAATTTGTGAATCAAACAAAATTCTCCATTTGCCTAGCCTTCAAGCCCAGATTTTTTTAGGACAAAGCTGTAGAAAGATAAATCTATTGGCCCATCTCAAAAATGATAGTGGGGGGAAATTTCCAGCCATTAAGGAGGTTTCCTAGCGTAAGTAAGTAAGAAAGAAAGAGCGAGCTTTTTTATAATGTCCTCTTTGAACAGGCATTCTCTGCTTTACTGCAGCATAGTGATAGGCCCATTCACATTAAGTAAGATGACAAGATGCTTAACACTATGAGTGAATTGCAGTTTATTAGAATTCCAAGCTGATGTGTCACCCTTAACTGAAGAAAATATTATGTATCTTGCCCACAATGAGAAACTACAGGTAACAATGCAATTATAAACATGGCTACCGTTTCTGATTCCTCTTGTCCTGTTTTCTCCTCCTCCTTTCTCCTGTTGCTGTTTGTTGCCTTACCTGTATTCTTATCTCAGCTACAGGTAAAACTCGAAAAATTAGAATATCATGCAAATGTTCATTTATGTCAGTATGGCAACTCAAAAGGTGAAACCAATATATGAGATAGACGCATTACATGCAAAGCGAGATATGTCAAGCCTTACTTTGGTATAATTGTGATGATTATGGCGTACAGCTTATGAAAACCCCAAATTCACAATCTCAGAAAATTAGAATAGTGTGAAAAGGTTCAATATTCTAGGCTCAAAGTGTCCCACTCTAATCAGCTAATGAATCCATAACACCTGCAAAGGGTTCCTGAGCCTTTCAATGGTCTCTCAGGCTGGTTCAGTAGGAATCACAAGCATGGGAAAGACTGCTGACCTGACAGTTGTGCAGAAAACCATCGTTGACACCCTCCATAAGGAGGGAAAGCCCCAAAAGGTAATTGCAAAAGAGGTTGGATGTTCCCAAAGTGCTGTATCAAAGCACATCAATAGAAGGTTATGTGGAAGGGAAAAGTGTGGTAGAAAAAGGTGCACAAGCAGCAGGGATGACCGCAGCCTGGAGAGGATTGTCAGGAAAAGGCCATTCAAAAGTGTTGGGGACTTTCACAAGGAGTGGACTGAGGCTGGAGTTAGTGCATCAAGAGCCACCACACACAGACGGATCCTGGACATGGGCTTCAAATGTCGTATTCCTCTTGTCAAGCTGCTCCTGAACAACAAACAACGTCAGAAGCGTCTTACCTGGCCTACAGAAAAAAAGAACTGGTCTGTTGCCCAGTGGTCCAAAGTCCTCTTTTCTGATGAGAGCAACCTTTGTATCTCATTTGGGAACCAAGGACCCAGAGTCTGGAGGACGAATGGAGAGGCACACAATGCACGATGCTTGAAGTCCAGTGTGAAGTTTCCACAGTCTGTGTTGATTTGGGGAGCCATGTCATCTGCTGGTGTTGGTGCACTGTGCTTCATTAAGTCCAGGGTCAACGCAGCCGTCTACCAGGAGATTTTGGAGCACTTCATGCTTCCTTCCGCAGACGAGCTTTATGGGGATGCTGACTTCATTTTCCAGCAGGACTTGGCAACTGCCCACACTGCCAAAAGTACCAAAACCTGGTTCAATGACCATGGGATTACTGTGCTTGATTGGCCAGCAAACTCGCCTGACCTGAACCCCATAGAGAATCTATGGGGCATTGCCAAGAGAAAGATGAGGGACATGAGAACGAACAATGCAGCGGAGCTGAAGGTCGCTATTGAAGCATCCTGGTCTTCCATAACACCTCAGCAGTGCCACAGGCTGATAGCATCCATGCCACGCCGCATTGCGGCAGTCATTGCTGCAAAAGGGGCCCAAACCAAGTACTGAGTACATATGCACGCTTATACTTTGCAGAGGTCCGATATTGTTCTATTTCCAATCCTTGTGTTATTGATGTCATGTAATATTCTAATTTTCTGAGATTGTGAATTTGGGGTTTTCATAAGCTGTACGCCATAATCATCACAATTATACCAAAGTAAGGCTTGACATATCTCGCTTTGCATGTAATGCGTCTATCTCATATATTGGTTTCACCTTTTGAGTTGCCATACTGACATAAATGAACATTTGCACGATATTCTAATTTTTCAAGTTTCACTTGTACATCCTTCTTCTTTTCCCTTCAGTAATTATAGCTCCTTCCAGTTGTACGCTGAGGAGCTTACCAAGTCATGGAGAATATATCCTTGGCTTTCCAAATACTCTGTTTTGTTTCTAGATACCATATATACTCACATATAAGCCAAGAATTTTAGATGTCAAAATACACCCCCAAATCAGGTTTGCCTTGTCTGTGGATAGGCTTATCCATGAGTATATATATGGTAATGCTTTTTTAAAGGACCCGTATTTTCCGTAGAAGCCCATCTGCAGATTATCTGAGAGTGGCACATTTTTCATGGTATTTTGATAAAAAATTCGAGGGTTGGCTTATACATGGGTGGGATTATACACAAGTATACACGGTATATTTTTTGCCCCTTTTCCTTCCACATTGCCAAAGGCCCCTTTGCCTTCTGCAGAGGCAGAGAGGTCTGAGGTGAGCGAAGTCAGTGATGTATTCTCTGTTGAAGTCAGGGAAGTAGTGACTCAGAATACCCATGGTCTCCAATCCCCCTTCTAAGCTGCTACTGATTTTCAGCAACATGTTCATAAAATCTTACGAAGTACTATGGAGAAGTTCCCAATGACGTCTCTTAAATTCTATGCAGCTGGGCAAAGTGGATCCATATTCTTGCCTGTCCCAGTTTTTAGTGGAGAGGGTACTTAGCACCATCTCTCCCAGGTGAAAAATTGTGGATTCACCACATGCAGGCCTCATACCTTCTCCCAAATGCAGTGAAGCAGCTTAAAACAATATGACTGAGAAACAGTACAAGATACTAAATTTCCATTGCCCCAGGTAAAGTACTAGACACATTCATAAATGCATGCACAGACATGTGTGCTTATATATACCTCTAACAAGATCAGCGGAGTGCAGAAAATGTCTGGAAAAGTAGTAACTGAAATATTGAAAAAGATTTTGGAAAAAGATAGCAAACCAACACTAGAGGCCATTGATTTAAGATACAGTGTATTTATTTACATTAAATACTGTATTTAGAAAATGTCCCAATTTTCAGAGCAATTAAGCAGGGGAACGTGCTGTTAAGGAAATCTGTGGGATCTGCTTCTTGAGTAAGTGACAACATTTTTTACAAGCATCTTCTGAAGATGCTTTAAATGTAGATTATATGGCCAGTGGTTTTGTAGCTTAGGTTAAATATTTTGCAACTCTCCCTTCCTTCCTTGGCAAATATCAAGGTGATGGCAGTTGAGACAGTATCATTTTATTTGGGATAAGCAGCTAATTTCTATTTGTATGCGTATTTACTATAATTAACTAAACTTGCCTGTCTAACTTATTGCATCACTTTACTTATGTGCAGACTTCAATATTACAATATTTTACCACTTTACCAAAGCTGAAGGTTTGCGCATGGTAATTCTGATCTTCACAGCATTATTACTTTGATATAATGGTTATGGCTAGGACCTGGGAGTCCCTGTTTCAATTTCATCTTTAGCCATTGAAACTCATTGGGTAAGATTGGGCTTCTCAAAGTCTCTTATCCAGCTTACCGCAGAGGGTTTTGATTGTGGATATGGAGTGCAGTGTATGTCACCTTGAGCTCCTGGAGGAAAGGTGAGGCATAAATCTAACAAGATAAATAAGATGGATTTAAGGAAAAAAAAAAGGATGCCATGCAGCTCTTGTACTATACAATTCTTTTCAATTCTGGAACATTGGTACTTAGCAAGATGTATGAAATCATTAACCATTCTTAACTTAATGCAGAACTGCAAGCTACTTCAGTAACCTCACAATACCAAATCCTATTGTTTTCCCTAGCTAGAATTATTTTTGATTTGATCCAAGCTGAGAAAAATGGATTGTATGGCCTTGTGAAGTCTTTTGTCAGAAAAACTGACTGACTGAAGAAAGTTGAAACATCTTCCTGTCTACAAATTGTCCCTTGAAAATCAAACCACACCCATTTCAGAGAACTCAAGTTCCTGTTTGTTTCCAGATTTTTTTTCAAAAAAACTTCCCCAACTTAATTTTCCTTTTTTTTTTTTTTTTGCAGATCAGTATTTTACTCAAATTGCACAGACTGAGAGGATCTTGAAAAAAGTTACATTATCTTTTTTACTGTGTTGCAGTATAATTATTTTGAGTTGCTCATCATTGCACCAATAAGCAACTTGCTAAAGGGGTCAAGAAACATCCCCCCAATTTTTGATGTGGATTGATAACTTATGCATTCAGGTCCAGCCTTGCCTGCATTATGAAGAAACCTCTCTGAAGTATTTTCCTCCTTCCCTGTCTCTGCATTATAGACAAAGGCAGGGAAGTGGTATATATAGTCAGGCTTTTTAAAGGGTTGGTCCTGGTACTTGAATTTGAGTTCAGGCAACAAAACTGCTTGAGCTAAATCATATAATAGGATAAAGAACTACTAGTATAAAAAATGGGCTTCTCATATAGGGATATCTCTATGTAATCTTGGGACAGTTTCGCTTGGTTTGTAGTTTTCTAATTAGAACCACTCATTTTCTTTATATGTTGCTCCATCGGTGGATTCATCGCACTGGAATTCATGAGGGTTTTTTTTTCTTGCTGGAAACTCTAAAATAATCAAGAAGTATGTGTTATATAATTCTGTGTACATCTAGTATGTTTTCAGTAGCGCTCTATTAAAAATATATGCCATATTATTTCAATTATTAAATTACCAGGAATACATGGTATATGAATTTGTGTATTGTGAAACATAATGAATAAGAAATAGAAATAATAGAAGAAATGTTAGTACCCTTCAGACAAAGAAAGTGGCCTGGTTCACATGAGTCACTTACTACTGGTGGATTACAAATTAAAGAGAGTTCAGAGAAGGTCAACAAAGATGATGCAGCTACTTGAGGACGCGCCCTATGAAGATAGACTGAAGGAACTTGGGATGTTTAGCCTGCAGAAAGAAGAGTGAGGGAAAACCTGACAGCTATGTCCAGGTACATAAAGAGAAACTACAGTGAAAATGATCAAGAGCTATATTGAGTTTTATGTTGCTGGCCAACTGGATAGAGAAGAGTGGCAGGAAGAGTTACTTATAATTGTATTCAGCAAACCACCAGCTTTGTTTATTATATTCTGTTTTGGAGGCATAATCCAAGCGTCCCTAACATATCACAAGATCAGCTTCCCAAACTATCCTTTTTGCTATGTCAGCTGGGAGGAGATGCTATTCTGCTTGTAGCTTTGATTTTGTTCAGTTTTTATGGAAAGACAACTTTGAAAAATGAGTAAAAAATCCAAGACTAGAAGGTAAAAGCCATCCAGTGCTCCCCTATCTAGCTGTACTGGTTCATCTTCATCAAATGTGCAGTAGGCTTAGCTGCTGTTAATGAATTTGGTTGATGTTAAAGAGTAAATAGGCCAAGTCTTATGACATTGTTCCAAGCAAAATAACATGAAAATTAATGTTGACAGAAGGTTTAAAAAGAGTGAAACTGAAGGCATGTGTGATAAAAATTGCTTACTCTAGAGTAATTCCATTGAACTTAAATATATCCTAGGTTCAGGAGTCTAATTACATGGACCTCATCAAATCTTTGGAAATGAAAATATTGTTTTGTTAATATTACATTTCTTATGTTTGCTTGGTATTTCATAGTAATGAAATTTCCATTAGTTTGGGATGATATATCCCAACATTAATATTGTGGGCACATTTTTTGGTGTTATGTGAATTGATCCCTGCTAAGTTGAGAAGGAAGCATAAGGTATGGATATGATACATACTTTTAATCCAGTTCTTCTCACCCTTTTAATGGTGTCTCTTGCTGTTGGGAAGTAAAGGTTTTGCTCAGAGAAACATGCAATTCTCATATTCAGAATCCTCGGCATTGAGGGAGTCTTTTTTTCTTTCCCTAATTGCAACACTAGAAGGCAGTCTTAATGAAGACCCCAGATGGGAACAGGGCAAGCACAAGACATTTTGTAACCTGAAATGCAGCAGCAAATGAAGATCTTCTCCCAGGTCAAGATGCACCATATCCAAAACAAAACTACTGTAGTTATTTTGAAATATAAGGCTGTAAAATCCCACAGAATCCCATTTTCTCATCTGGATGGTATCATGGCATAAAATACAGTAATAACCTTAGTTTGCCTAATGATCCTAGTGGGAAGGGGAAGTGGGATCTCCTGTTTTCCTGCATACTTCTGTCCTGAAAAAAATTAGGACTTCCTGAATGTACTGTTAAATAAACAAAAAAATGTGACTAGCAGTGACACATTTAGATAGGATTGTACAACATGTTACACCTTAACATAGTTTACTTGTTTGTGACTTAGTATTTTATGAGAACTCAGCCAATGGTATTTTATTATATAATGTATAGTTAAGCAAGCTATGATTGAGTGAACCGTAGATTTATAAATTCTAAAATTATTTATCCAACTTTGACTCATTAACTACAGTGGGGTCATTATGGAATAAATAAATATAGAGCAGACTCTCTAATGTGGGTACCCATCAGGTGTCCGAATGTGTGGAATTTCAGTTTCTGCCATTTCAGCTAGCTTGGCCAATGGTTAGGCCAGCTGAAGATGAGGGAAGTTCTAGTACAACATACCTGAACTAACCAAGTTAGAGAAGGCTGGTAACCATACTATGATGGT
The DNA here is from genome assembly GCA_030867105.1 of Liasis olivaceus. Classification (NCBI taxonomy): domain Eukaryota; kingdom Metazoa; phylum Chordata; class Lepidosauria; order Squamata; family Pythonidae; genus Liasis; species Liasis olivaceus. The sequence continues at coordinate 46,540,215 of CM061350.1, read as the reverse complement.
GTTTTAGATTGCTTATATTGCTATCCCAACTTTCCATCCAGGGTGCTTAAGACAGTAATAAAAATGCAATTTTAGGATAAAAATAGAATAATTGAAAAAATGATCAAATGTAAAGTAAAACTAAAGTGCCTGATCTATTAAATGAATTCATGTAAAACCAATTACATTTTTTACAATCAGCTGAGAAGCCAAAGGTATGGTTTAATAAAATAAACTTATTGGATTTTAAACATTAATGGAAGACAACATTCTCAGTGGTTACCTCCCGTATAAGGACAGTATGCTTTTTAATGTCCTTTGCTTGGAAATGAGTGCATTTATGTCCTGCTTATGGATTTCCAATAAGCAGAGATAGTCTACTGTGGAAGTAGAATAGGAGCCTAGTGGCCAACTTAAAAAAATCTTTGCTCTGCTTTAGCATAGATCTTCCTACACACTTGTAGCATTGTCTTATAGCAGATTAAACTGTGGATTCATTTAAACCACAACTACCTGTTTTGATTGGCAGTGGTTCTTCAGAGCCTCAAGCCAAGAAAGAGTTTTCACATCATCTATTAGCTAACACTTCTTGCCAGGGATTGAACCTGGAAGCTTTGGCATGCAAAACATGATTCATGAAGTTTTCTTTCTTTCTTTCTTTTTTAAGATTCTGCGACCACAGGCAATAGAATATTCATATGAGTCCCCATCACCTTTCTTGTCACTTCTTTGTATATCAGTGTATAATTTTTTCACTTGAACTCTGATGCTCTAATAAAAGGAAGTAGGTGGAGAAATTCAAAATATTGTAAAATCTCTTAGGATGCTATTTTAATTGACAAGCTTTATGAATATGTTTGATCCATCTAATCATTTCAGATATTAAAGCATATTTTGGATGGTGCTGTCTGCATGTATGTGCCCCAAGGCAATTGCCCTATGGACAAAGTCCATGTACAATCCTTTCTACTGAATTATCCAACAGTAACATTATGATTGTCTCTGAAACTCTTTGTTTTTAAGCCTGTTCAACGAAGTCTGACTAGATGAACCTTGAACTATATTGATGAATAGAAGAGCACAACATTTTTCTGAACAAAGGACCACACTTGGCCTTTGATTGGCACACCATAATTAAAAAAAAATATGGATGGATCAAATCAGAAATGAAATTTGATTTCATCAAGTTTACAGTTAAATGTAATTATAATTTAATTCCGTTAACATAATTACATTGCAGTCATGTATAATTTTTCTCTGATGTCACACTAGATATTAATTTACTAATAATTTTTAGAGATCTCTAGGAGTTGCCCTCAAAGGATTTTCTCATGTATAATGCAGTCCTTATTTCAGGTTGTGTACCCCTAGTCTAGGACAGTAAATGTCAGTATGATCACTAGCTATTTCATACATAATATCAAATGTGAATGACTTCCCTAGAGTGCATAGGACATCTAGAGATGGATGCTAGCTCACTCCCAATCAAAAACTAACAGATTTAGCTTTCTCATTTTACTTTATGGTATCATAGGGCTGACAGGTATATTCTAATGTTCCTTTATCTATATATTTTATTACCAGTTGTTCCACGTGGCCTATGTCCTCATCAAATTTGCAAATTCTCCTCGTCCAGATTTGTGGGTGTTAGAGAGATCAATAGACTTTGGAAGAACATATACACCATGGCAATATTTTGCCTGTGAGTATCAAGTGCAGCTATTTGAATGTTTATAGTACTTTTTTCTTTCTATTATCCTATATAGGCACTGTAAAGCTAACTGAATTTTATAGAATTAGTCATGCTGAATTCTACACAGAATGAATCTAAAATGCTGTTCCCTAATCCATAGTTAAGGTAATAAAGCCAGCTAATGTCAGTGGGACCTAAGTATGTTGTGGCCCATGTCTATAATAACTCAAAGTTTTTGTTATTGTTTAAAAGAATTCATAAGGTAGATTCATTCTGTTCAGAACTGAGGTGGAGGTTCTGCCACTTTTATATAGATTACTGTTTACCTTCTTCTTACTTCATTCGATTCCCTGATTCAGATTCATTAAACATTCATATTTTAGTGAGCCAGACAATACTTTGACATGACTTTGCCAGAATGTCCATGGACTTTGGAGAACTGAAGGGCAAGGGGCAGGACTTGAGATACCAAAGCTGCTGCAACTTTAGCATGAACTCCTGTGCTTTGATGATATCATGTGTATTAATTATAAGTCTTATTCTCAAGACTAGGAGACACATTTAAAACGCACCTGAGACTGAAATAAAAGTGACTTTCTTTTTAAAAATTAGATTCTAAGACAGACTGTTGGGAACGTTTCAGAAAAGAAGCTAATGCTCCTCTTAGAAAGGATAATGATGTCATTTGCACAACAGAATATTCTCGGATAGTGCCTTTAGAAAATGGAGAGGTAAGTTGAAGACATCGGTGTTCTAATGCTTGCCATTCTGGTAGGATTTTAACTGTTCAAATGACATTGCATGCATTTCTTCAGTACTTCTAGCATCATAAAATCTAGGAGCTTGGTTTGTAATGTTCAGTGAATATTCCCCTTCATATTTGTACTCACCTTTGCTGCCCTATTTCATTTTATCCATCTTTTCTCCTTTACTGTGAGTTGGATTCAGGAAGGAGCTGATTTAAGGAAAAATCCACTTTGATGATAGCCTCCTTCTTTCAGATATCCTTTCCTGCTTGTTTAGTCTACTCTGTGTTACACTACTGACTATTCTTTGCTTTATTGTCTGGTCACCTTTTTCTTAAAATGACAAGTCATTTTGAGGCTATTTTTTTTTCTTTTTTATGCCCGTTTATTTCTGTATAACAAAGCTGAAACAAATACTTTAGTCTGGAATTAGAAGCACCAATATAAAGATAGACTCCTTCTCTGTATCACTTGATCTCCTTAAACCAATGAAACTTTACTAGTATGAATAAGTTTCCAGTTTGCTCATAAAATAGTGTTGTTCCATGAACTGAATTGTCAGTTAGCAGAGTTTATTATTATTCTACAATGAGATTTTGTTAAAAAGAACTCTGAATCTGCTCTTGCTGATGTGGAAGTTCCATAAGAAGCTTGTGTATATTCTTGTTGCTATAAAGAGCCATTGATTAAAAGAACTCTTTTCTGTTCATTTATTTCTTGACTCTTCATGCTATAGCTGGAAATAAATGTGCATTGATCAGTGTTGACAATATCCACTCCTCTTTTCGTTATTAGGGACATACCGACACCTATTATTGATATTTGTAATCATCATAATCAATTCTTTTAAGCATATTATTATTTATTCAAATTTTACCCTACTGTTCTGCTCAAATGAGCAGTCAAGATTGCCAACAACAGTAAAAAAGATTAAAACCTAAAATGAATACTAAAATCATTAACTATAGATGCATATTTACATTTTTTTAATATTGAAAGTAAAACAGATAAATTGAATTGAGCTCAATTCCTGATGACTCTAGGGACACATACATTCAATTTCCTTGACAACAATATAGAAAATTTAGTATTGCTTTCTTCACAGTTCAGTATATACCTCCAGAATATTTTTCAGGGTCTCCCATCAAAGTATTAATCACGCCCAAACCAGCTTTCCTCCTCTAAGACAAATACTGAAAAAGTGGGGGCCAAATGAAACTCATGAAGAATTGGATTCTGGAGCCTGAAGGCATTGGAGGAGAATAATTTCTCCACAGATGAAAGATCTGTTATGGCAAAGATATCTTCAAAAGGAGATAGAGATTTAAGAGCAATAGCAGACCTGGACGCTCCCTGTCCAGTTTCCAGTATAAATTATTCACAAAGATAAGCAAGGCATTCTTAGTATGACATCCTGCAAAAAAGCCTGATTTAAATTAGTTTAAATAATCAGTATCATCCAAATGTATCACCTTTATTACCTTTACCAGAAAGTAAATATTGGAATTGTCCTATAACTGCACTGACATCCTGCCCCTGTCATGGGAAAGGAAAAGAGTCTAAAAGAACAGGACATTTGGTTGGCAAGTCAATCTATATGAGTTGCCTGGCACTGACTCCAGCGTAATGCAGATTTGATCACCATTATCCATAATGAACAGTGCAGATTGTTGACAGTAAAATATCAGCTATTCTGCTGCCTACTCCAGCTTGGTGAAGGAGATACCTCATAGTACAGAAAAACAATGCTAGCATGGAAACAAGAGAAGCAAGCATTCTTTCTGTCTGCATTGCTGTGGAGTAGGAATTCAAATGGGACTTCTTAGGCCTCACTCTCTATGCTCAGTCTAATCTGTCCCAAGAGTTCCTTCACTTGTGCTTCAGCTGATGTCCATTTTGGTTGATTTAACTCTGCAAGAAGGAAGAAGTGCTTAGGAATGATAGTGTCAGCTGCCCAGGTCATCTCTGTAATCTACAGAACAGTGAGAATGTCAACAGTATTATAATAGACAAGATGGAAAACTCCCTGAGTGCATTCAAGAAACTGTCTGAATTCATCAGGCATCTGGGTCATTTTAACCAATTATCCACACTTATAGAGATTTGTATCGTCTGCCAGTCTGAAACTCACAATGATGTGATTTGACCATAACAAACAGAGTCATACAAGCCTCTTCTACCTATCTATCATCAGTTCCATATGAAGAGAATACCACAAACCTATCCTACCCCTTTCTCTTTCCCTCCAGACTCTGACTTATATTGGGTTATATCTGTTTATGTCCTTCACTGATTTAAATGTGCAATCATCTATATTAACAAAGATCTCTATGTTAACCTAGAGAAGTATGTTAATAGATTGTCGTGCTTTGTAATATAATTTTTAATGTTTTAGATAATTATATTCAGCCCAGGAAATTCCCTTTATTGGATATCTAAAGTGATATAGATTTATTTATTTAGATATTGGATATCTAAATAAATAAATTACACTTAAGTGCAGAATGACTGCAAGCATAGTCCAGTGGCATAATCTAATTACTCCTTCTTTAGAAATTTATAAATTGCATACTATTGATTTGTCCATCTCTCTCTCTCTTTTGAATCAGATTGTGATATCCTTGGTAAATGGCCGTCCAGGAGCAAATAATTTCAGCCATTCTTCCATACTTAGAGAGTTTACTAAAGCCACAAATATTCGTTTGCATTTCCTCAGAACCAATACTCTTCTCGGACACCTGATCTCTAAAGCTCAGAGGGATCCAACTGTGACACGCAGAGTGAGTCCCTGTTCTTTTTGACAGAGGAAATCTGATAGATTGGAAGAAGTACTAAGGCCATGGAATTATTCTGCAAAATCTTTGGCCAATTTTCAACCAGCTTGTAGCTTACTCTTGATAATTTAGAACATTCCATGTAAACTTTCCATACTATACATTATAATATGACATATTGCTTGAGGTTTAGAGGATAACAAGAACAAGAACAACAAACCCAAAGCCTTTTCTGTCTACATGTTCTCATATGTGGATAATTCTTTATTGAGTAAGAATATTTCCACTGAGTTTAGTTCTCTCCAAACTGGCATAATTTTTACAAAGTGTTAGGCAAAATGGTTATGCACAGTTCTTGTACTGAGAGACTTTCTAAAAAAATGGAGATGGCAAAAGTAGGTACAATATTTATCTTTGGAAACATCTCCACTGCAGCAATGTAGGAATTCAAATGGGCTTTTATATATCACTGAAATATGTCTAATCCCTGTAAATGGACAAATTTATCTTTGCAACCTAAAGCTTCTTTAAAGTTGCACTTTATACCAGAAAAACCACAATTTTCGTCTCAAGCACATTATGAAGGTTAAATTCCTGCAGACTATTAATGCACGCAAAGTGCATGTATTGATGAAAGAGAGTAGACTGTATTTTTGTGACAATTGGCACTGCTTACAACAACAACAAAAAATAAGAAAGAGGATCTTAAAGCAAATCCATTTTACAGACAGAAAGAAAGATTGTTGTATTATTAAGTATTCATATCTAGTGAACTTCTTCTTCCCCACAAAAGTTTATATTGTGTCCAAGGATAGCAGCAAATGTGGTATTGGGATAGAGTTAGGGTTGGTTAGTTAGTTAGTTAGTTAGTTGCAACTTCATTTTAACTATGCTGTGATCATCTGAAGATTGAAAAGTCCTTATTTTGGACATTCTTAAAGAAACATGAACCCTGGAGGCACACGTGACTCATTTCTTTTTATTGCAGGACATATTTTGTTTAAAGCCACTTTTTTTTTTTTGCTGGCCAAGGGTGTGATGCATACATCAATATTTTTCAGGGGCAGAGAAAAATGCAGGCAAGTGATCTAAGGAGAATAGGATTTTTTCATCTAAGAAATACTTTAATTGAGGCTTATCTCAATTTAATGGCTCTTGACCTGATATATATATATAAAAAGAAAAAGTGAGACTGAGTTCTAAGTTACCTCAGGTTCCAGTAGGCTAGAACTGCTAGAAAAATTTGGAACATTTTTTAAATATTAGGCATCTATAAACCAGAGTTTGTAAGATAAACCATTTTGCTTTTTATGGTTACTGTGAATAAGGCAGCAAACCTGGTTCATTTTCACCTTCTTGAACTATGCATCAGTACCGTGCTGATAGGGTGGAGAATATCTCTTTCTTATATGTACTTAGAAATCATTGTTGTTATTGACATTTTCACTGAGTCAGCCCAGACAGGTATAGTTTTATCTGTTATAAATATGCTGATGGTAGGGAGTGGTGGTAAAATGATAAGCTATTAATTCCTTGAATACCATATAAATTAGTAATGCTTGCAAGTGACTTCAATCCTATGTGTATTTACTCTGAAATAAGTTTACTAGTCCAATGAGCCTTATTCAAATTGTAGGAATGCAGTGCCATCCTCTGTTAGTCTATTCAGAAGTGCCACTTAATTCAGAGAAATTTGTTCCCAGGTGAATTTTTATAAGCTTGAAGGCTCAAGGAATGGCATCTCTATAAACAGTAACAGAAAAGAATTGGCTAAGTGACATTGAAAAATGACAGGTGTTTGAATTAATAGTATAAGGACATTATACTGGCCACTGAGATGAATAGTGAGGGGAAAAATAACTTTATAGTATTTCCCTTTTGTCTGCTATGTCTCTGTGATATAATTGAGTTTGTTCTAAGGATAGATATGCCATCAAGTAATTGTTGACTCTTAGTGACCACATAGATAGATTTTCTCCATGACGATCTATCCCTAACCTGGTCTTTCAGGTTTTCCAACAGCACACCCATCGCCACTGTAACCGAGTTACTGCTGGTCATCCTCTTCTCTTTCCTTCCACTTTTCCCAGCATTTTCTCCAGAGAGTTAAGTCTTGGCATATTGTGTCTGAAGTAGGGTTTAAATATAAATAGATAAATACTTTCCTCAAGTGCTCAGATAATTGCCCATATTAAATCCTATCTCAAGGTACTTCTGGGTTTGTTGTCCAAAACCTCAGAATCATTCCCTCCAACTGACTAGTAAGGAAGGGTGGAAATTGGCATTGTCCTTACCTGAATAGAGTTGTTTTTCCAGCTAGGGAAAAAAAGCCAGCCACTACATGCGGCACCAAAGTTGGTGAAAGGTTGCTGAAATTGTGGAATCAAAATGCAGGACACAAATGCAAAATAATCAAGGCTTCACTGCAATGTTTATTAGGCAGAATGGATTGGAGGGGGGGACCCCACCAAAGGTTAGTGGTAGACACTCCCCTGTAGGTGAAATGGATGTCCTGATATTTATATAGTTCTACAAGAAGGGGAAGGGAAAAAGAATGCATATGCATATGTATTCATATGATGATGCAGGCATACCTAAATAAGCAATAACTCTCAAGTTACTTTCTGCCCCTCTGTAATCTGCTATCTACTAGGAAAACAATAGTGTCACAGAGAAGAAGAAACAAATTAGTTCAAGATGCCAAATGCCAGGAAGAAGGCATCCTCCCTCAAGACAGATGCCTAAGTTGCTATGGAGATGTTTCTGATAAGGAATTTACAACCAGCCTAGTTCATGTCAGCTTCAAGGATGCTGCACATTCCTTTATGTTTCAATCTTATTAAGGTGATCCCATTCATCTGAGGTCTCTAAAAACTTGTCTCTTTCAACCAAAGATTCACCCAAAGATATATTTTCCTTACAAAATAATGATGAGGCACATGGTGCCTTGGCTTCAATAAGGAAGGAGGTGAAATGAAGAGACAGCATGAGATGGAAATTTGTGCCAATGGGAAGCTGCCTGCTTCAAAGTGCCAATATATATCCTGCAGAAGTGGTCTTGTACACTTACTTTTGCATTGCAAAAATTACTTTAATTTTAAAGATAAGGGAGCTGAAATGTAGCTGATTGTCTAAAGACACCAAGTGAGTCCCATAGCTGAGCTAAAAGATTTCAGCCTTCCATTCATAGCTGTACTCCTGCATTGTAGCAACTTTTCTCTGGGGAAGCTTGTATGTGGTTTTCTTCTTTCCCCCACGGGTATAGCTTTTTATCCCTTTATTTTTTTATTATCAGTATTGATACAGTCCCCTCCCTTTCCCTCCACTGTTTCTTGTCTTCTGCCTCTTTGGTCTGTGAAAAACATTAAAATATAGGAAGTTTAAAAAACAAAACAAATACATGGGTTAGTAGCATTGTAGTAGGAGAGCCATGTTAGTCTATGGTGGCAAAAAATTAGAAAGAGTCTGGTAGCATCTTTTCTGACTAACAAATGTTATTAAAAGGGATCTGCTCTCATGAAAAAGGTGTTACCAGTCTCTGTCTAATGGTTTAGTAGCAGAATAAGTAATACATGTTTGGAGAACATACTTGGGCCAAATTTATATTTCATAGCAAATAATTTGTATCCTATCTGCATTCATAAAATTATTTAACAGAACTCCTTGAAAATAGATTGCTTCTGCTGTTTCTCTACAAATCTCATTTCTTCTGTTACCTAGTACTACTACAGTATAAAAGACATCAGCATTGGTGGGCAGTGTGTTTGTCATGGACACGCTGATGTATGCGCTGCAAAAACTGATCCAGATTCATACAGGTAAAGTAACCAACAGTACAATTAAAACAATAGCACTTACAAAAGATTATTTGTTTGTTTGTTTATATTTCAAGCGTAGCCACTGCCCATCTCATGAGGAAGTGACTGCGGTCAATTATTCTATGTTTAGAAAATGATGGAGATGACGTGGTGGATTCTCTCTGCCCCAAAATCTCAGATTACAGTAAATGTTATTCATTCATCCATCCCCAAGGCTATTACAGAATGAGTTTTGTTTTGAAAAAGTTATTAGTCTCCTGTTTGGGCCTTTTAGTCAAAATGTGGAATATACATTTTATAAACAAATATGTTAACACTTGAATTTGTATTATCATCAGATTGGAACATAATCTATAAATTATATTATTTTTTTAAAAGCATTTAATAAGGAAATAGGATATGAGCAGTACAACAAAAATCATGAAAAGCACAACAAGGGAAATTTAACTGAGAATTACTTAATACTTACAGGTACCAATGTGAATGTCAGCACAATACCTGTGGGGAAACTTGTGATCATTGCTGCCCAGGGTATAATCAGAACAGCTGGCAACCTGCAACAGTCAGTAGCACAAATATCTGTGAACGTAAGTCATGCAGAAAGAAAAGTGTTGCCTTAATGTGTACACAGGCCAAATTTGCCAGGTTTACACTGTATAATAATAACAATCATGCAAATGGTGGTTGTTGTTCAGTCGTTAAGTCGTGTCCGACTCTTCGTGACCCCACGAACCATATTGCGCCAGGCCTTCCTGTCCTTCACTGCCTCCCTGAGTTTGCTCAGTTTCATGCTCATTGCTTCAGTGATGCTATCTAACCATCTCATCCTCTGCCGTCCTCTTCTCCTTTTCCCTTCCATCTTTCCCAGCATCAGGGTCTTTTCCAAAGAGTCCTCTCTTCGCATTAGGTGACCAAAGTATCTGAGCTTGAGCTTCATTACCAATCCTTCCAATGAGCAGTCAGGGTTGATTTCCTTTAAGATTGACTGGTTTGACCTCCTAGCAGTCCAGGGGACTCTTAAGAGAACAAACAGATGAGTCCCATGGTGAGCTCTGTATTTTGTGTTACTCCTACAAAGCAATTCCCTATTTTTAAAATAAAAATACATAAAAGTATAAGTAAATAATTACATTACATTCTTCCCTTTCAAGGTCTTAAGCTACTTGATCATCCTGAGTAAGCAAACCACTTGCAGCAGAAAATATTGAATAATTAGGAGCTCTGGATTGATTACATTTGTATTGAATCAGAATGCATAGAGTAATGGGACAGTGTTTCCTACCCACCTCACCTGCCCCCAAAACCAATCAGTCTCAGTTTTCCAGACCAATACTGATAGAGAAGGGAAGAAGTGGGGAAGTAGGGGAATAGGAAGGTAAGAGCAGTAATAGTAAAAGTGCACATACTTAGCATAAGAGTTAAGAGCTAGGCTGCCTAAAGAAGAATACAAAGAAACTAGTTGTTAAATTAAATAATTGAAAAAAGATAAAAAGAGCTTCACAAAAAGGTTAGTCCTCCTGCTGAAGATACTGGCAGATTGGGAAGAAAAAGGACACTCTTCATGGCATGCATCTCATTTAATTTATCTATCTATCTATCTATCTATCTATCTATCTATCTATCTATCTATCTATCTATCTATCTTGTCTAACCCTAACCCCCCAGTGGGGGACTCTGGGCAGCTCACAACATATTTGTCCTTTAGAAGTAAAATGTGATCTAGACTTTATGGTTCCCCAAGAACTTGCATTACTAACAGCATTCATAATGACTCAGTATCTCAGTGTTTGGGTCCATACTTTGCATTAAGTCAAAATGTGCTTGGTTGGTTTTACCATAATATGGGTACAGGGTTGGCAAGGTGTGCACAGATGGAGTGCATGGCAGAGGAATGGTTGCTCTAGTAAGGGGTGCCACAAGATTTTGTATTCTCCCCCATGCTATTTAACACCTACATGAAACCACAGGGAGAGGTCATCCACCGATTTTGGGTGAAGTACCATCAATATGCCATTTATACTCAGTTACCCATTGCCATCCCAGGTCAGACCAGGGATGCTGTGGAAGTTCTTACTCAGAGCCTGGAGGCTGTGAGAGCATGGAAGGGTCAAAATAAGCTTTTTGACCCTTCACTAAGCTTTTTGAAGTTCAATCTTCACAGGAAAACATTGCTGTTTGATAAATCTGGCTGTATTCCTGTTCCAGTCTCCATGAGTTTGCTCACCTCAAGTGTGATATGTGACACCAGCTATTGTGCTTTGTAAAACATGCTTTATGGCTTAACTGCACAGCTTCTTGATGTGATGCTTCAGTGTCTCTTTTTTTCAGTCTGTTCTAAGAAATTAGATCAAGTCAGGCAACTAACAAGTAAACAGTTGCATTAGAAAATAAAGGTTTTTGCAGATGATGTTTTGTTTCTTTAGATTTGAGCTTTGATTCTGCAGTTTTTTAGAGCATATAAATGACCTTTTTTGTCTCTTGTGAAAAGCCAACCTGATTAAAGTCTGGTAGGTGGGATTGCTTCATGATTGTAAGCTGAGCACATTATATCTGCCTTGTTGCTGATTGTGAAAAAGTCACAGCAGGTTGTACGTGCAATTTGTGATACTTTTTTAAAAACTTAGTGTCCATTGCTCATTTTCTCCTTTTGTTAAAAATAATTTTAACCCACCATCTTTTTCAGCCTGCAACTGCCATGGCCATGCCCTTGACTGCTATTACGATCCTGAGGTCGAACAACGTAAAGAAAGCTTAAATCTTCATGGACAGTATCAAGGGGGAGGAGTCTGCATTGAGTGTCAGGTAAACCCCTCCTGCAACCCCTTTTGTAGACTGATAAGTACATGAAAGTTGCAAATGGCATATTGAACTTCAGTTGTTCTGGGCTAGAGAAGAGAGAGTAATTTTCTGTCACTCAAAGCTTTATTCAATTTTGATCACTAACTATGCAGGACTGTTCCTTAGAATAGAACTATTAGACCATAGTAAGGCTATTTCTAAGAATATGTGGTTTAGATAGTGCCATAACATATTTTTACACAAATGTTAAAACAATACAGATAAATGCATTTGAGTAATGCATATAATGATAAGTGTATTGTGTAAAAGTGCATATTAATCCCCTAATTTTCAAGAGATATTAAAATATTTTTACATTATCTTATTCTTTTTCTTTTTGAAATCATGGCATTCTAGCTTTGTGGAAATGCCATTCACAATCTTTTCTAAGAGCATGCATTCAGTTGTATACAGAAATTTAGGCATCCTAGTCAAATTATAGATTTCTGTGAATCCCTAAGTAAACAGAAGCTGACACATCGTCTACAAGAGACAAAGTTAAGACATTTTTCTGCAAATTTTACTATTTGCATGCAGTTGTTTACAGATTCAAAATTTTAAAAAAAATGAGTATGGCAAGTGCAGAAGTTTGGACATCTTTTGAGTCAGTACTTTGTAACACCCAGTATGGCAAAAATAACAGCTTCTAAATATTTCTTGTAGCCAGCTAAGAGTCTTTCTATTCCTTGCTTTTTGAATTTTTCTTTCTTCCTTGTCCAACTCTTTTAGCTTAGAAATATTCTTAAAGTCTCCTTACATGCACTGCATGTTTGAGACATCCCCACAGATTTTCAATCATATTTTATTTTAGGATTGTGAAGGTCATTCTAAATCCATGCCTTCTTTCCTACAAGCACTTCATGGTTGATTTGGAAGTTTGTTTCAGATTATTGTCTTGCTGAAATATTCAACCTCTTTTCAGTTTCAATTTCTTCACTAACTATAGGGTGTTAGCTTGAAGATGAAGAAAAGCTCTTCTAGAACTGTTTGAAAACTGGTCAGCTTCAGAGAAGTCACAGATACAGAGATCTCATATTTCAATGAGACACTGATCTGTTTGGAAGCCATTATTTCTGCCAGAGGGGTACCTATCACACAATTCCCTTTTCGGATAATCAGTATTATGCAGAGTGTGGAAAAGAAGTAAGAAATAATATGCCAAATAAATTAAAGACATAAGAAAAGAAAAAAGAAAAGGAAATATAACTGAATCTTCATTCACTATAGCTTGCCATACCTTTCTATCTTTGCAAACCATCTTTGCTTCCATCATGTCCATACACTGTTCATGTATTTCTTTTTGCTTTTTAAACTTCTCACCATTCTCTTTTTCTGAATCTCATTAATTCCATTCAGCCACAACTTTATTAGTCCTTCACTTCTTCCTGACCAATTTTCTTCTCCTTCATATTTATGTTTTGTGAACCCTCATTCGGTGTCTGTATATGACCAAAGCATTTCAATGTATTTCTTTCTTACTAGCATTCACTTTTGTATCCACATGATATTCATTCATCACCCATTCATTCTTGACCCTATCTCTTTTTGTTTTGCCACATACACTGAAATGCCCCATTCCCACTGCATTCAACTTACTTTTATGTTCTTTATATACCCAACTCTTATTTCCATATAACAAAATGGGCAACAACATACTCTCATTCTTTTCTAAGAATAGTTTTTAACAATCTGGGATGCCTGGGTATTGCTATTCCTCTAGTAAAAGACTTGTGCAAGTAGTTAAGGTACCAGCACCTGTTCTTGAATGGGGAGGTATCCCCTCACCTGGAATCTGGGTGGGGCAGAACAAGAAATCCCCCTTCCCCAGGAATAAGTATTTAAATAAAAGACTCCAGATTTTTTTTTCTGACTAAGTACACATAATTTTGGTGTGTGTTTGGTAGGACAAAATACATACTAGACTAACAAAGAATAAATGATTTTTGAGCAACAAAGGATTTTTTTAGAAAATGAGCTAGCTACTACAAGTTACATGAGGCTAAGATCTGAATATCAGAGGTAATAATCATGAACAAACAAAGCATAAAGGAACAGAGGATGGGAGCACAAATGAAGGCAATACTTCTGAGCACTAGCAGCACGGAAAAGAAATAAAACATTCCTCTCCCATCTTCTAAAGTTCCCTGTCAAGTATATCTTACTGCTTTTAGTTCTCCCAGAACTTTCTGAGCATTGAGCCTGACTTCCCAGTAAAAAAATAATGGTTTAAGATCCTTGCTTCTCTTGAAGGCTCCCGAAAGAATAAAGAAATTCTTCACCTCCTCTGCTCCTGAATCCCATTCAGCTGTCTCATTGGAAGAAGAGTGGTTGTGTTTATGGAATATGTAAGAATCCTCAGCTACCCAGCAGGCTACTGTCTTAAGAATTATCAGATAACCTGCAAGCCCCCTAGGTCTACTGCAGCATGAGATGACCTCACTCACTTTATCACTTTGTCCCTGTGTCCTTCACACTCCCCCAAAACCTTAAGTGCAACATGATTCCCATAAAATATTGACTGTTCTTGTCTTAGGTCACTGCTGTCAGGCCAAGAGATGCATACTGTTGTACATAATTCCCTCATGCTTTTTTCAATTATAACTTGCACAAAAATGATCTAATGCAGATATGGTCACAAACCAATCCTTTTTGTGTATGCCACAATGTATTTGTGTAGCTTTGGATACAGAAGCAAAACTAGCACATATAAAAATGTGATGGCTGATACGTTGGATCAATAACTTTTAACAAAACGAAGATTAATCACTTGGTTGACAGACTGATGAGAATAAGTAAAAGGACAATGGTTCATGTTGTTGATCCTCAGCAGTGGATTCTTAGGGGGTTCAAACATGTTCTCAGAAAATGGGGGATTTCTCTATTATATCAATTAGTATAGCTATATTGGTTGAGTGGAAGGGTAGAAATTAAACTAGATTTGAAATTAAAGCAAAGGATCAGAAAGGAATTCATGTTTTCCTAGTACCATTTGTATTTCTGAGAAGAGAAACAGTTTTCCCCTTGGGATTTGGGATCCAAGCAGTACTTTTGTTCTCCTTCCTAAACTGAAAGTACTGTTTGTCAGAGACAAAGCTGGATGTAAGTAAAAGACTAATTGTTTTTCAAAAGAAAGAGGAAAAACTTTTCTTTTCCATTTGACATTCCTTTGTGAAGTTTCCTCTTTGCACTTTTGCCCATAAAATAATTTACTGGCTAAACTTCTTCTCTAAACATCATTGCAGTAGAAAAATAATTAGAATCTTATGAAATGCTGTCACTTGCAATTGATGTTGATTGTCCATAATTCATTGGTGCAAATG
The DNA here is from genome assembly GCA_030867105.1 of Liasis olivaceus. Taxonomy (NCBI): domain Eukaryota; kingdom Metazoa; phylum Chordata; class Lepidosauria; order Squamata; family Pythonidae; genus Liasis; species Liasis olivaceus. The sequence goes on along the minus strand of CM061350.1, from coordinate 46,525,047 downwards.
AATCTCAGTGCTTATACTAAAATCTAATTATATCTTTTCCCTCCCTGAAGATGCATATAAATAGTACTTGTTCTATTTGTAGTACAGATACACAATTAAATTTGTTTACATGAATGGCAAAGAGTTGAAAATTAGGACTTGATACACAGAAAGAGAATATGTTTATTTCTGTGAATAATTTTAATTATTATAATGTATGTATTGTGACCTACATGGATTTTCCTGGTGTAAATCTTATTTTCCTCATTATTTTTCATGAAATATCTTTGCCCCTGTACTAAGCTGGTGGCTGCTCAGTCCTGATAAATTAATGTGCCAAACATATCTTCTCGGTTATATTTATTTGAATGAAGCTCTTTAATGGAATGGATGCTATGAGTCATAGAACAATAGAATCTGAAGTTACCTTAGAGGTCATCTAGCTCGACACTATGTCAGTGCAGGATCCACAAGAACTTTTCTGCTAGATTAGCATCCAACTTCTTTTTGAAGACCTCTAACAAAGGAGAACTCACCATTTCATATACAGGTAGTCCCTGTAGTTTAAGAATGAGTTCCATTCCCAAGGTCTGCCCTTATTCAAATTTGTATGTAAGCTAGAACGGTATTATTGTATAATACTGTATAAGCAGTATTAGGTAATTCACTCGAACCATAGTGTATTTAACTCAAATCATTGTGTATTTAACTCAAATTTTACTACAATAGGCTCTGTTCTTAATTATGCGTTGCCTTAAACTGGACGTTCATAACCTGGGGACTACCTGTAGTAGTCTATTCCATGGGCTGACAGCTTGTACAGTTAAAGTTCCTCCTGATACCTGGTATGAGCCTACTTCCGTGTAGTTTTAACCCACTGGTTCTGACCCTGTCCTTTGGGCAATAGAAAAATATGTCCACTCTTTCTTCTGTGTCCTTAATATATTTGAATGCTATCATATTTCCCTTCAGTTGTCTTTTCAACAGGCTAATTGTACCAACATCCTTTAACTGTTCCTCATAGGGCTTGGTTTCCAGACTGCTAATCATCTTGATTGTCCTCCTCTGAACTTGAACAATTTGTCACTGTCCTTTTAAAACTGCAGTGCCTAGAACTGAATTCATCTTCCATATAAGGTTGAATTTATTACAGTTGATATTTATGATTTTACATGCTTTATGTCAATACCATGTTGGAAATGTGGTTTTGTATGTCAAGACTGGGTCAAAAGAGTAATCTATTTTGTGTCAGGAGGACAACAGAGAGAAGTCAGAGTGGAAACAAGAATTAAAAGAACAGGAAGTCAAACCAAGAAACAAATCAAAAGTCAAATGCAAAAAGTAAGCCATATATTAGAAACAGCTAGGAAAGATTATAATTGGTCAGGCAAAATTACATCTTAAGCTCTTTGATGGTCCTTTCAGTTGATGAAATTCAGTGGTTAAGCTTGGTCATTCCAGTATCTATGAAGGACCCAGTACTACATTGCTCAGAGAGATATTCCAAGATGGAGCTCTGGTAGCTTATCATATATATAGTTGAACCTTGGAAGTTGGCAGTACACTAACAGCATTAGATGGCACCCACAAAACATCATCATAATACAATAAAAGTAAAAGTAGAAATGCCCCAAATCTGATGAGATCTCATATGAAAATTCAGAGTTTTCATTATAATGTGGCCATTTTTAATTTTATTTTGCCTTTTAAGTTTTTCTTTAAACTTGATGCCCTATGATATTATGTAAAATCATGTGATGGCACCTAATGTCAGAAAAGATTGTTAATCCCTGTTGAACCCAAAGTTACTCATTCCTGGCTCAGCCTGTATTCCTGATACATTGACAGATATCGCAAATCACTGTAGTTCTGCTACATCAACCTTTTTCTTAACAGCAGTAACACATTTAAAGTTGCCAAAATTTAATTATTTCTTGTTTAGCTCTTCTTCTGATTGTATTTTTCTCATGCCAGTTTTTTTCCCTTCATTTTACCCCATGTAGCACAACACAGCTGGTATAAATTGTGAGAAATGTTTGAAGGGGTACTATCGTCCATATGGTGTTCCAATCACGGCAGTGCATGGATGTATACGTATGTCTATTTTTTCTATTCTTTTTACTAGCCCCTTCCCCTCAATATATTAATAGGAAAAAATGATACAATTAATTTCAATATATTTTGGCGTATGCTTTTTATTTTAGATAACATGGGGAAAGTTCTCTATTAGGATGGCAAATGCCAAACCTGTTGGACAATTGTCAAAGATACCAGAGTACTTTTGGCTGCCTTGGTCTCTCTGATTTTGAGGACATCTCCAATGAGGGCTATGCACCAGTTTGGAACCAGCTCCAATTCTCTATAATGATGGTGCTGGCTGGTTTTGAAACCTGAGTCAGTTTTTTTCTGGTTCCATTGTTATTTATATGAAATGCTGCACATATATGGAGTGTGTGGGTGGTCCATTTTCATATTCTTGCCCCTACTATCCTCTTGACTTTTAGACTCAAGTTACCCTTCCCCAAACTTCAGTGTCCTTTGATTTAGAATATGTCTCTCCCCCCCTCCCTTACCACAGCACCATGGTTACAGCTATTGGGGAAAACAACATGCTATTCTCTTGGTGTCACAGTTTGTAGGGGCTGTAAAGGAAAGGCCACTTGGTGGGTTTACAACTGCCTCTCTAACAATTGCTCAGACATTCATTCATTCATTCATTCATTTATTTAGGTATATGGCCTGACAAGTACAAAGAACATGAAGTAAACTGACAGGAAGATGCGAATAATTTATTTCTTTTCATTTTGTGTGGAGTGGGTGTGTGGGGCTGACTCAATAAAAATTATGAGATTCTCTGATTGATTATGATGTTCTTGTGCTCTGTTTCAAGGGCAGCAGTAGCTGAGATGATTTCAAGCCAGCTTCTAATTATTTTGAGAGGTTACAGGAATGAAATGGGGTGGTATTGGAAGTGCTCTCATTTGCTACATTTGGAAAATTTAACTATCACGACAAAATAGCATGGCTGGCTGCTTTGGTCTAGACTATTTTTTAATGGTCGAAGACCAAAAAAAGCTAAAATTGATGCACCAGTTGCAACTACTCCTGGAAAGACAGGGTAGCAACTTTTATCCATTTTCTTGAGGTAGCTCAAATTATTGTTTTCTTGTTGGGAGGTAACTCTGAAGATCATTAGGCAGCTGAACAGGCTTAGAACTGGACTGTTGATCAGCTGAATGGAATATTACCAGGGCTTATGTGACTGACTGATTGATTGATTGATTGATTATGTGCCATCAAGTTGGTGTCAACTCTTAGTGATCACAGATTTATCCATGACAATCTATCCCTGACCTGGTCCTACAGGTTTTCCAACTCATTGCCACTGTATACATCGCCACCGTAACTGGGTCTATCTACCTTGCTGCTAGTCCTCTTTCCTTCCACCTTTTCCAGCATCACAACCTTCTCCAGAGAGCTAGGTCTTCTCACAATGTGTCCGAAGTAGGATAATTTGAGCTTGGTCATTTGTGCTATGAGCAAGATTACATTATTTAATGGTCTGCCATTTTATTCTTAAAGGCACTTCATAAGGAGGTATAGTTCTTTTGAAGAACTTACCAGCTAAGGGCCTGGTTTTAGGTCTGTCTTTTGGAAGTCTTAAGGATGCTTCTCTGGATGCCTCCAATTTTTAAAAGTTAGAGAAGTATCCATAAGGAGAATATTCTCAGTTATGAAATTCTGTCTATAGAATGCACTGTTCAGTGAGGTTCACCTGTATCAAAACTTACGTTTTTTCTGGTGCTAAAGACCATTCCATATTTGCTCAGGCCTTTTAAAAAAATTCTCACTGTACTGCTGTGGTTCTGCTGCTTTGCTACGTTCCTTGTGTGTGCACTTGTATGATTTAAACAATGTTTTACTTTGTTTTAACTGTTTTTGGTAAGCTGCCATGGAAGTGGAACACAAATGCCAAAATAAAAAGGAAACTTTCTATCAAGTGCTCCATTGAAAGAGATGTAAACGTATGGTCAAGCAATTCCATTAGAAGAGTCTTTAAAATATGGGAGCTGGTGGGGGTGACTATAGATCTGAATTGTGTTTGATACCATGAGACAGCATTCAGATCATTGCATTATCAGTAACATTCTAGAATGCAGTTATAACCCCCTTGAGACAAAATAAATAAATTTCCACTATGAGGTAATAATTACTTAAGTTCCTATCATTATAAAAGAAGGATATTGATGTAATAAGCTTCACACACATTTCAAGATAAAAAGTAATATTATAATTATTAAATCTACTGCTGCCTAAACAAAGTAGCAAGCTGATATACAAGAGGAACTCCTTTTGTTATATTGGTAAACTTCAGGAAATAAATGTATTTGAAGAAAACTTTTGATGATGTCATTTCCTATAGCCTGCAGGTGTAGCCCTGAACATTCCAATGGCTGTGAAGAAGGATCAGGTCGCTGTTATTGTAAGCTGAATTATCAGGGTGAGGCCTGTGATCGGTGTGCTGATGGATACCATAGTTTTCCCTTCTGTTACCGTGAGTATCACAGCATATCCAATGCATCTCTGAACTAAAATCCACTGATTTATTCAATATTCTCCTATACTCATTTTTATCATAATGCTATCTCTAAGCTATCTCTAAGTCATGCTTCCAAATAAGGCAAGGAGGTAAATATTTTCTTTTATTCCCATGTAGTAGTCTTTTCTGTAATATGAGCTAAAGCTGAACTTCTACAACAAGCATCTGGAGTTATATCTCTGTGACAGATTAATTACCTAGATTGGAAAGCAGGCCATTCTCTTTTTAAACATGCTTCCTTTCTAGATGAATTTGCTCCCCTCTCCCCTCTCATTCTTCACTTTCTCTGCTTGACATTCCAATGCTATAATTGTTTTTCAGTTTAGTACCACTATAGTGCTTCTGGAATGTGGTCACTACACCTTATATTAAAAAAATAAATTGCTTCAAATTATTGCTATAAATATCAAGAAGCAGGTATTTGCTAACATGCAGATATTGCAAGAGCGGAAACATGGAGAAGATGGGATAAGAGAGGGTCTTAATTAGAAATATGTTCGTAGAAAAAATAGGCAGAGGGAAGTGTTATTCCACTAGATTTATTAACCGCATAAAATATCCAGGGTATCCTTCAACAACCAGTTACATCCTTTTTCCCTTTCTTTCTCTCCTTGTGAGAGAAAAAAACTCTCATGGGCAGGAAAGAACAAATCAAAGTAAGAGAATAAAGAAGGTGAATATTGGGCAAGAGACTGGATGAGATACAGGGAATAAAAACGGTTGAGGGAAACAACTGAGAGAAGTGGAGGGCAAGATGTTGCAATAAAAGGATGATTTGAGCAAGGGGAAGAGAAAGTATATGAGATAGAGTGGGGAAAATGAACCAAGCAGGGATTTGGGTGGTGAGAGAAGGTGAGTCCCAAGGAATTATTATGGTGAGAAGACAGAATATGTTGAAACAGAGCGAAAGAGTGGTGTAATGGTATCAACTGGGACAATAAGAGATAAAGAAAGGTTTTAAAAAACCCCTTCTTCTCCCCAAGTTTGTGTTAACATACAGGTGAAACTCGAAAAATTAGAATATCATGCAAATGTTCATTTATGTCAGTATGGCAACTCAAAAGGTGAAACCAATATATGAAATAGACGCATTACATGCAAAGCGAGATATATCAAGCCTTACTTTGGTATAATTGTGATGATTATGGCGTACAGCTTATGAAAACCCCAAATTCACAATCTCAGAAAATTAGAATAGTGTGAAAAGGTTCAATATTCTAGGCTCAAAGTGTCCCACTCTAATCAGCTAATGAATCCATAACACCTGCAAAGGGTTCCTGAGCCTTTCAATGGTCTCTCAGGCTGGTTCAGTAGGAATCACAAGCATGGGAAAGACTGCTGACCTGACAGTTGTGCAGAAAACCATCGTTGACACCCTCCATAAGGAGGGAAAGCCCCAAAAGGTAATTGCAAAAGAAGTTGGATGTTCCCAAAGTGCTGTATCAAAGCACATCAATAGAAGGTTATGTGGAAGGGAAAAGTGTGGTAGAAAAAGGTGCACAAGCAGCAGGGATGACCGCAGCCTGGAGAGGATTGTCAGGAAAAGGCCATTCCAAAGTGTTGGGGACTTTCACAAGGAGTGGACTGAGGCTGGAGTTAGTGCATCAAGAGCCACCACACACAGACGGATCCTGGACATGGGCTTCAAATGTCGTATTCCTCTTGTCAAGCCGCTCCTGAACAACAAACAACGTCAGAAGCGTCTTACCTGGGCTACAGAAAAAAAGAACTGGTCTGTTGCCCAGTGGTCCAAAGTCCTTTTTTCTGATGAGAGCAACTTTTGCATCTCATTTGGGAACCAAGGACCCAGAGTCTGGAGGAAGAATGGAGAGGCACACAATGCACGATGCTTGAAGTCCAGTGTGAAGTTTCCACAGTCTGTGTTGATTTGGGGAGCCATGTCATCTGCTGGTGTTGGTGCACTGTGCTTCATTAAGTCCAGGGTCAACGCAGCCGTCTACCAGGAGATTTTGGAGCACTTCATGCTTCCTTCCACAGACAAGCTTTATGGGGATGCTGACTTCATTTTCCAGCAGGACTTGGCACCTGCCCACACTGCCAAAAGTACCAAAACCTGGTTCAATGACCATGGGATTACTGTGCTTGATTGGCCAGCAAACTCGCCTGACCTGAACCCCATAGAGAATCTATGGGGCATTGCCAAGAGAAAGATGAGGGACATGAGACCGAACAATGCAGCGGAGCTGAAGGCCGCTATTGAAGCATCCTGGTCTTTCATAACACCTCAGCAGTGCCACAGGCTGATAGCATCCATGCCACGCCGCATTGTGGAAGTCATTGCTGCAAAAGGGGCCCAAACCAAGTACTGAGTACATATGCATGCTTATACTTTGCAGAGGTCCGATATTGTTCTATTTCCAATCCTTGTGTTATTGATGTCATGTAATATTTTAATTTTCTGAGATTGTGAATTTGGGGTTTTCATAAGCTGTACGCCATAATCATCACAATTATACCAAAGTAAGGCTTGACATATCTCACTTTGCATGTAATGTGTCTATCTCATATATTGGTTTCACCTTTTGAGTTGCCAGACTGACATAAATGAACATTTGCATGATATTCTAATTTTTCGAGTTTCACCTGTATGTAACAATACTTCAGAGTTTTATCAGAGAGAGAGAGAGGTGAGATATCACAAAGTCTTCTCCAAATGCTATGTGTCTCCAATCAACTACGGTTGCCTCAAGCTGTAGTCATTCCTGATGTGCTTGATTGTCTCTTTTTCAGTACCTATTTGTGTTTCCTTTAGTATCATGCCTATTAAATTGCAATAATATATTTTAAACCTTCCTTAAATATCTTTATAGATCAATTATAAATGGGATAGTAAATGACTTTGTTGTCTCTAGTTATTTATCTAAATGGCTGCTTCTTTTTTTCTTTTTTTGAAAGAAATTCCTATCTCCCCAGCTACAACTCTGAACCCAGAAAACCCTTCAGCTGGTCACATTGATGGCAAGTTTATTTCTTTCTTTTTTGTGTATAGCTTATCATTTATTAACAGAATATCAATCATTGCTGTATCATTGATACAGACCTTTTTGTTAATAGTCCCCACACTGTGGAACACACTGCTGCCAAATGTACAGAGGCATGATATGCATATTGAAATAGCGTTGTTCCCATTTTTTCCTTATCTATCATTGGCCACCATACATATGACGAGCAGAGCAAATGAAAACAAGAATAACTTTTTAAAAGAGCACTTTCAGAATAGGTCAAAGTTTGTTTTTTTGAATAAGCTTATCTTTGACTGGAATGGGTGGCTATATTAAATCTAAATAACATCAACAAGGTTTGGCTATAAGTCCTATCAATGTTGCTGGAAAATGCCCAGTCTCTATTCTAGACATCCTTACAAGTTGATCTAGTCCTTCTCATAACCTAGGCTAGTCAGTTTCACAATCAGTTTGGGAACTTGTCAACTTGATTTTCCCTGGTTATTGGTTGGCTGTGAAATTTGGATAATATTCCAAGCAAACATTAGAACATCTGCAAGATGTAACCTACATTCTCCAGGGGCAATTCTTTCCCCCGTGTGTCAACTGCATTGTTATAAGTAGTGGCAACTATGCCAGCACAGCCCTCTCCACCATGTACTTTCTACAACTTGCTTCTAATCATCTGGATTTCAGGGAATCTAAAGTAGATAGGCAGCCAACTAAGTGCCCTGTCACCGCAGAGTTGTTTCACTTTCTCTCTTTTTATAGCATCAACAGTAATGTATATCTTTTTGCATTTTAGGCAGGATGGGGGAGAAACTAGGCCACTGAGTGTACAAATAGCATTTCAGTTTAAAACTCTAATTAAGTGAACTTTACTAAGGAGGGATAATAATTAGAAGAGACAAACAGTGAGGTGTCAATTAGGTAAGGGAATTATATACTATTTTTGAAATTTTTACCTAGCTGGAGTTATTTTGGGATAGTTGATCCAAATCAAATAGAGTTGCTGCAGGGATCCCTTCACTGAATCTTGTGGATGGTCAAAGGTGGATAATTGGTAAAAAAGGGCATTTTGCCGGACTTTTTGTTGTTTAATTGGGATGAGCTATATTAATAGTCTGCCACTGAGCTGATGGATCAACAGTACTGAATGCAGAGATGACTCCTGGAGAAGGGCAATACATTTTAGAGATTATCTTAGAAGATATGCTTTCTAGTCAAATTACCTTGTACATCTGAGACATAACACTGGCTGAGGTGTTACTGCCACAATGAAGGAAGTAGGATAGTTATCTTAGCCACCATATAATAGGCTGACCAGGGTTGAACTTCTTGCTATGTACATTATACAGTTCTTATTTCTAAAGAAACGGCATGGCTATTTGGCTTTTTAGGCCTCAATGGATATTCTGTGATAAGAAAAAGAAAAGTCACATTGTGGTGGGAAAATGAAAGATAACTACAACTAGATTAAAAGCTTGTGTGATACCCCTGTACAACTGAATGAAGATGGCATGGCAGTTCTATATTAGAAACCTAGTAAAGAAACACTTTTGTGGAGTTTCATTATTAGTTTATTTTATAAGGAAACAGCCAGTGGTATGACAGTATCACTAAGAACAGAATATAACATTATTGTCTATCAATATCTTTCATAGAACAAATACAAAAGAAGTTTCAGAGAATCAATGTACTTACTTACTTACTTACTTACTTACTTACTTATTTATTGAATTTATACAGCCACCCATCTCACTTGCAGGTGACTCTGGGTGGTGTACACATCTATTAATGCTAGAGCAGGAGCAAACATCTCCTATACTGAAATATTGGATTGAAAATTAATGTACACATTACTGGGGAAAGAAATAAAATTTCACCATCTATGAAGTGCTTCGGAGATAAATATCCTTTCAAAGTTTCAGGGAGTTATGTGGGGTTTAGATATAAATCATTGAGGAAACACACAGAAGAAGCAAGGCCTTGGTTTGTACAAACTTTTCTTAAATGCATTGCAGTCAGAGTACAGAGCATAGCACAGAGATCTTTATCTTTATTCTATTTACACAGAGTAAGATCTGAATCCTATATACAATTATAGTTACTTGAACTCAGACTTATTGCTAGGTAAAAATGCAAAAGATTAGGCTGTTAATCATTTTAGTCATTGGGAGTTGGGTGGTGTATAAATTGTGTAAATAAATAAATAAATAAATAATCCCATTTAGTTTGAAGTTTGGTTGACTTCAAAAAAGGGTTGGACAAATTCATGGAAGTCATGGAGATCAATAGCTATTAGTCCTGACAGTGTGACTGTGTCTGAAGGCCATCTGCTGAGAGGATAGTGGGCTTCCTTGTGCAGTTGATTGGCCACCATGAGAACAGACTGCTGGACTAGATGGGACAGAGGCCCGATCCAGCAGGGCACTGCTTACGTTCTTATGTTGACTTTTCTCAAGATCATAACTGAATGATAGAATACAGTGCTTTCCAGGCAAAGGAAAGAGGTTGAATCTCTGCTACTATAGTTAAAATAATCTGGGGGCAAGTGATGTGAAATGCCCTGGCCTGAGATTCTGGAGACCCAAATGTAGCCAGATGGACAACTACCCCATCTAATTCCCTATGTTCTTACATCTGAGTTCATTTTGGGAGGTGGTGATGGTCATCTCTTTAGCCAGAATGAGCAACTCAGAAGAATTGACTTTTCATGTGAATTTTAAAAGCGTATCATACAGGCATATTTTAAAAACGCATATGCAAGTACTGCACATCTACACTAGCAGACACCTGCAGAGAATGTCAACCTTTGCCTGTTAAGAATTCATCCATCACAGGGCCCTCTGGCATAGGAACATTTGTCTGTTTCTTAGCAAAAAAACCCCCAAAAACCTTTTACTTGGAGCTATTTGACATCTGTTTCTGCACCTGGATTATTACTCACAATTCCCTTAGCTATTTAGAGCTGTGTCTAGGCAGCACCAACCTCTCCCAGCCTTGCAACTTTATTATCAGTCAAGATACTCTTGGCAAATGCTGTAACACTGTTGTGCTCTTTTCTCTTCTGGTATTAGGTGGTCGTTGCAGACCAGGATATTTTGGAACACATTGTCAGCGTAAGTCCTGCTATTCTTCTGGGAAATGCCAAAATTAACTGCAGGAGACTTTTTGTCACCAACAGACTTTTTTCACTCCGGTTGTGCTTGAAATCCATGGCTGTTGTTAACATTTAATTTTTTTTTCTTTTAAATGTAGCTTGTCAATGCTATGGCCCAGGAATATTCAATAATGATATTTGCGATCGCAGAACAGGACAGTGCCAATGCCGGACTGGATTTCAGGGGATTCTCTGTGACAGATGTGCAGTTGGGTGTTTCTATTACCCTTTCTGTCAACGTAGGTCATTATTTGTTCTTATATTTTAAGTGTTTATAAATTGCGTTCATTAGGTGAAAAGGCAGGTTATAAAGTTTAAAAATGAAGACAAGTTAAACAGTCATTGTTGGCTCAACAATCATTATGGTAAGAAAAAAGAATAAAGAACCTGAACATGTCATGACAATATATTGAGAACTGAATTTTGTTCTAATCCAGAGTTCTCAAATCTAAGTTTGGTACAAAGTTATAGATTAAAAGATTAAAAAAAGATTAAAACTGGAAGCACATTTATCTCTACATGCAGAAAAATCTCTGTCTTAAAAAAGGCTAACAGATCAAAAGACAAAATAATTACATTCTACCTCCAAATAGAATCAACTATCCACTAAATCAAGACTCTGAGATGATGGAAGTGCTATGAAGATGCTATCAATTGTCTGTACTGCAAATTGCATGTCTCCCACAAGGAGTGGCAGTGTCTTTATATTAACATATGGCAGAGAGAAAGATACAGGAATGTTGCAGGAGGCCTCCCAGTTTCAAGGGGCCTAGAGGTATTGAAGCAGCCAATATGGCAATTCAATTTTTCCAGCTATACTTCATAGCTTCACAAAGTATGCAATATTTATTTGTTCATTTCTTAATAGTGTTTCTGCACCACCCAAATCAACAGTCTCTGGGTGGTGTATAATATGTGCCACTATGTGGTTTGGGAATTAACTTTTTAACTCCAACAAGTATTACACCTCCTGTTGATAAATGCTGAGTGAATAACCACTCCATTTATTAAAAAAGCTGAAGTATGCATGCTGATTTTAAGCCATTGCAGGAGGAAAGTTAAGCTTTAAATCTATCATATTAAATGTTATTAAACAGAAATCTCCTTCATTCAGTGGTATGCTGGAGCTGGCTCATACCAGCTCGCGAGAGCCAATTGTTAAATTTTCTGGAATTTTGTGAGCTAGTTGAGAAGAGCTGAGCCCCAATGCCTAGTGCAGCAATCAGCTGTTCGGCAGATTGCAGCATACCACAGTGGCAGCAATGAAGCCAATAGAGCCAGTTGTTAAATATTTACCAGCGTACCAGTGCCTTGATTTCAATCCAGTGTACCTCCATAGCTCTAAGGTAGTGATTCTTAAACTAGGGGTAGTTACCCCGAAGGTGGTAATTTGGAGATATCCTGGGGGTAATGGAACAATTTGCAATTGCTTGTTTGTGAGTCCAGGTTCCAGTTTGGGGCTGCTGCTTCTGCTGAGACTCTCGTGCAAAACAACAGTCTAGGGGAGGGGTGTTTTAGAGGTTATGAAATTACAGGTAGTCCTTGTTGAATGACCACTTGTTCAGCGACTGTTCGAAGTTATGACGGTGCTGAACGAGGGGGACTTAAGTCTGTTCTTCGTAGTTGCAGCCATCATAGTATTCCCACGGTCACGTTATTGCAATTTGGGTACTTGGCAACCAGCTTGCAATTAAGATGGTTGCAGTGTCCCACAGTCATGTGATCGCCATTTGTGATATTCATTGCCAGCTTCTGACAAGCAAAGTCAATGGGGAAGCTGGCAGGAGGTCACAAATGGTGATCACGTGAGCATGGGATGCTGCGACTGCACGGGATTCGCCTAAAGACCGCAACTGGAACTGCCACAACTGCCGTCATAAGTTGGCGTGGTCATGTGACAGTGTGCTTTACGACTGCATTGCTAGCGATGGAGTTGCAAGTTCCAATTACCATCATTATGCGAGGACTACTTGTATTTGAGACCAGGAAAAGGTCAAATTGGGTCAAACAGTTTAAGAACCACTGCTCTAAGGAGAAACTTAGATACTGGAATCAGTAAGATCTTCTGCTAAAGAGTTCTTTTAAAATTTAAATAGTTCATTTCTTGGCTTGAGTATTGAAGTGAACTGTGCACCCACTCAGCCATGTGCATTTACTATGCAATCCACTTCCACCGAATTCAGTTGTTGTTGTTGTAATCTTTATTGTCATTGTACTTCTCGTACAACGAAATTAGGATTGCAGCTTTAATTTTGGAATACTTGTTCAAATCCTGAAAAATATTTTGGGGTTCTGTCCTTATTCAACTACCCTGTGCTGGAAATGTCAAGCTTTGTAAAGCAGAGTAGAACAAAAGAATACAGTATTAAAGAGTCACAAGTTTTCCTACTAGTTTGGTAGGAAACTGAAGAAATCCATTGCCCAGAAGGAGAGGGGACAACATAATGCTGGGGGAAGGGAAAACCCCTCTGTGTTAAAATCCACACAGACTTTTAAAAATGACTTTACATTAGAGAGCAAACTTTATGTGTTTTTGACATCAGAGTAATTTTACAAAGTCCTGATTTAGACTGAGGCTACCCTAAGTAATCCCTCCATCCTGCCAGCTCCTCATTTCAGAAAATTTACATACATCTTCCAACAGATTGTTTTAAAGAATCTTTGAGCATGGTGATGTGAATTTTCATAGCAAGGATTAAATGTACATGCTGAACGTGGTGATCCCAATCCAGACTGGCCCTCTAGATGCTTATGCTAATATATATCAAATCAGCATGAATTTGTTTCTCCATGAGTAGTAGTTTATCATGTTTTCTGGGAAGAAGAAACTAATAAAAAATGTTGAATTGCTTTATTATGTTAATTCTGTTTGTATTATTTTGTTTATTATTCTTAGTTGTTTTGAATGCTTTTTTTTGGTGGAAAGGCAGGATATACATGGAATGCATAATAACAATGAGCTATTTATTTATTTATAACATTTATGCTCTGCCCCAGAGAGATCCATCTGTGCCCCTATTTTTCGCTTGAAGCCCAATTCAATGTCTAAGTTGAACAGGAAACTAAATAAATGCTTAAGTATCCAAAGAGGACACAATAAATAGACCAAGAATCTGTAACAGACAGATATCACTACATAATTATTAATTAATGTATTAATTAATAATTATACTTAATATGCATCAAAGGAGATTAAGATAGAAGCTCCCACTTGATACCAAAAATGGAGTGTTTTAGGATAAAACCATTTAAATAAAAGTGAACTAGCAACCATACATCCACATCTTATATCTCATATACCACAAAACACTATATATATATGCATAATATTTGGGGGCAGTATGCAGCTGTTCAACTTTCATTTTGCTTTTGTTTAAAGTGATCAGCATTTTTAAATGTACATGGAACATTAAACTTTATCCTAATCACTGACGTTGCAGAAAAGCTATGTTAATCAATAGTTCCTAATTTTGCAATGTCATATAGCAATACCATAATAACTTTCCTAAATACATTTTATGGGCATTCAAGGATGGTTACACACACACACACACACACACACACACACACACACACACCCTGCATATATTAATATAATGGGGCTTTTTGGAGAAAAAGACATAAGAAACTTTTTGTGTGGTGTATACCTATTTCACTGGTGGCATGACAGAGGTAGAAAATAATAGTTTTTAAAAAATTATAAACATTAACACAAGGTAGAAAATATTCCTTCCTTCCTTCACCATATATTTTTACTGGCAGAAATAACTCCCTCACCCACAGAAATTAGGCTTTCATTGATTTCTTTGAAATTTATTTTGGAGGGAATTAAACAGGGAATTAAAGTTATGATTTAAACAGAATGCAATGGTAAATTTGTTTCTTATTTTTCTCATCTAGAATGCAGCTGTGCTGCAATTGGATTTGTGGACAACACATGTGGCCCTTAGGGCAATTGTCTTTGCCATGCAAATGATGCTGGGTCTAAATGCAGCCAGTTATTCATGGTTATTACAGCTCCCCCAGGTGCTTGCATTAAGTAAACACTCAGGTTTATTTCTCTGGCTTTTCACTTAGACACTTCAATTTACAGGCAAAATTTAGCTGACTTACTGGTTTTTGAAAACTATTTGTTTTTCCTAATAGGTATTGTTAGTTTTCAGAGTTTAAAGTCTAATGTAGCTTCCACAATACTTGAGATAAATTCAGTTTCATTCAATTTTGTGCTGCAAAAATGACTTCCCTATAGGAAGAAGCGCTATAGCTATAGATCAAGACAGGCCATCTGACTTTTCTGAGATCCCTGGAGCCCTCTCTGATCCCACTGCTTTGCTGAGCTCTGTTTGCATGATTATTGAAAAGTGGTGGGTAGTTTCCTGCCATTTTGAATAGAAAACACACTTAAATTGTAGTGCAATCCCTAAAATAAACTTAGTATAGTGTTGTTGGGTTTATTTTGAAAAAAGAAAAAAATGGAAAACCTTAGTTGGCCCTGCCCACTTTTCATCATCACTCTGTCCACTGTGACCCTTGTCTGCCTCCAAATGTTAAGACTTTTGTGACCAGACCAGTGTTTCTCAACCTTGGTAGCTTTCAGATGTGTGGACTTCTGGCTGGGGAATTCTGGGAGTTGAAGTCTATGCATCTAAAAGTTACCAAGGTTGAGAAACACTGGTCTAGAACATTAATCTTTGTAGCTATTGGATATATCTTTGTGATTCTTTGCAGATGTAGCTTCTTTATTATGGCCCTTCTCTACTATTGAACTGTCTCATTTCTCATTTGGGGATAAACGAGAAGGCTCAGAGCCCTGCAAAGCAGCTTATATTGATTACATTTGGAATATTGCATACAGGAAGTATTTTTGACAATTTGCATGTTTTTTCTTCCTTTTTAACTCAACCCCCAGTGATTCAGTATTTCAGATGGAGACATTAATATGATAGGAACAGAGCTTTCCTTTGCTTCAAGAGCTTACTTGCATGGCTAGGGGCTACAGATGAATGAATTGACCAAGTTACATATCTATGTTCAAAAGAGAAATGTGGAATGCATCATTCCACAAAGAAGTCGTAGCTTGCTTGAGCAAGTTTTCAAACTGTTGTAAAATGTATAAAATCAAGCTGGAGACAGGTTTAATCTAATGATTTCCAAACTCTGGCCTCCAGGTGATGGAAGACTAGAAATTATGTCATCTTTAGACAGAAATGCCAGTCACTGGGAAAGATGGAATTTGTAGACAAAAACATGAGGACTCAGAATTGGGATACAGCATATCGCCCATCATATGGGTCCTTCAGTCTTTCTAAAATTAACATTTTTGTTCAGCTTGTCAGTGTTCAACTTATGGCTCCTACCAGGATGCATGTAATCCAGCCACAGGGCAATGTGACTGTCGACCTGGTTTCGCAGGCCAGCAGTGTGACAGATGTATCTCAACAACTAACAGCTTTCCTCATTGCCAAGGTAAGATTTGCAAGGACAATTCTATTTATAGAACATTGTACAAATGTTACGGATTTGTCAAATGGTATGGATTTGTCTGAGATCAGGGTACTGGAGATTTTGATCAGCTCAGCTCCCAGCATACCTTGTAATGAAGTTGATTGCTTTTGATGAAGCGCTCAGCATCTTCACTTGAGTTGGCTTTTTGGCCAGCCCTGACTCAGCACATAGAAATGCTCTTTAGATTATAAATAGTTATTCATATTCTGAAAGAAACCTACTGTGGGGGTAAACAGTGAAGTCACCGCCCAATAAGGTGAAATGCTTTGGTCTTGAACTTGCTGTATAAAATGAGAAAAGTAAAGTTTTGAGAATAATGCTGCCTTTTTTAAAATTGTTAAAAAGGGGTCATCAATGAATGTGATCCTGCTGGAACCAGAGATTCTTATTCTGTAAGTATTATATTATATAATTAGCATGAAGTGATGGCAGTTAAAAAACCCATTGACCAAAGTAGTGCTGAATATATAGAGAAAGAAACAAATAGCATCATGGTAGGATTTATCTATCTTAATGACAAGTTAGAAGTGAGGAAGTTCAGCCTGTGAAAGAGATAGAATATCATTCATCTACAGGGGTCTAGATCACCTTCAGGTATCCAAATTAGTAGATTTTAGGAAAGAAATTACAAGGAAGTTGATTTAATTTCAACATTAGGGGAAAAAAAGTTTTTATCATAAGAGCTGCTTGATAGTTGGAATTGGAATATTCTGTTGCAACAGTAGGAGGCTCTTTCACCAGACGTATTTAAACAGAGATTGAATTTCTATCTGTCTGAAATGTCCAGGAGTCCCCAATTTTGTTGAGCTAGTAATCACATTTGGAAGGTTGACAGCATGTTGTGGATTCTCTGGCAAAGTGGCTGGGTAGGATATTTGCCCATTCATAGAATGGCTGCCATGGGAGCCATTAAAGCACAGTTTTATCAGAATGTTGTCACCTCCAACTCTTGTCCTGTTCCCTGAATGCTTCCTTTTACCCTACTTACTTTTTTCTGGGCAAAGAACTGAGCTGATCATGTTTATTTTCTATGTAAAACATGGAGATTGATAGGACAAGGACCCTTGTGTCACACTGGGGCATGCTGGTGTTTTAGGTGCCATGTGGAAAACTTGTTAGTTAGTTAGTTGTTAGTTCTATATCGAGCAAGACTTTTTAAAAAATAATTTCTAAAGTTGTCTCTGTTGTATGATTTTCCACATTTTGATATACAGTACTCTTCAGCTCTCATTTTGAGTCCTGCAAGTATTACAGTCAGTATAGTCTAATGCAGTGTTGTCCAAACTTGGCCACTTTAAGATGAGTGGACTTCAACTCCCAGAATTCCCCAGCCAGCCATTGAAGTCCACTCATCTTGAAGTCCACTCATCTTAAAGTGGCCAAGTTTGGACAACACTGGTCTAATGTCTATTGACTAAGGCTCACTGTGTTGCATACCATTGGCAGCTTGTTTGTTAAATCAGTTCCATATCTGTAACATTGTTCCAATCTCAATTCTCTATTTATATCGATTTACATCATTAGCTTGTTATGCTCTATAGTTTTCTTTAATGACAAATGTCTTTTCCTCTTCATTGCTAGGGCTATTGCCAGTGCCTACAAAATGTAGATGGCCCAACCTGTAACATCTGTAAGCCACTTTACTGGAACCTGGCCAGAGAAAATCCTTATGGATGTGTAGGTGAGGATGCATGTAATGAAAATCAAGCCTATTTTCCCCCTATGACTTTCAGCCCAATCCAGATCCTCCAAATCAGCTACTATTTTGTGTTCATCAGCCTTGAGAGAAACAGAGTTGAGGTTCTAAGAGATGCTACTGACAGATGGGAGTGTTTGTGAGGCCTTTCAGTGTGACATTTACTGAGATTTTGCTTTTTGAATATGTTGCAAAACACTATGCTGTTTCTATACTGTTTCTACTATACTGTTCTACACTATACTGTTTCTACTATAATGTATTTTGCAAAATGCATAATTTGCATTATATACAGTATGTTGCAAATCAATGTATACTATATTCCTCCCTCCACAAATAATCATATCATCTATACAGTAATGTGTTTGCATCAATCTATCCTTCAAAATAGAAATTAGTACTGAACTGACATTATTAATTAATATAATGGTCAATGCTGGAAAAAGAAAACAAGGTTTTCAGGAGAATCATTACAGAAAAGAATTGATATTCAGCATGACCAAGAACAAATAAGAGAGAATAATTATGGTTCAGTTGATTTCATCTCTCAGAATCCCAATAAGTATGGAAATTGAAGAGCAGATCTCAGGTTCATCTGCAGTCATACTTCTCCACTCCTATCATTTTGAAGTTAATTGTGAAATAGGAAAGGTTATTTTAATTTAATATTTTGATTCAAATATTTTTATTCTGTTTTAATCTTTGGAGAGTCTTGCTTCCCTGTCCTTCATTATTTTCAACACTGTGCCTGACAGTGAGGTCTGGAGAACTGAAAACCTTGTATATTCTGTTTTGCTGCCTCATGGCTGGTCAATTGTTTTTCCACTGTGGCTGTTATTTTTTAAATCTCTCTATCCCTGTTGGAATGGCAAGGTTTGCAAGATTTTGAGGCAACCAAAGCTAATTCCTATTTGAGGTGTTTTACTCTATATGTAATAAGATAGACATAGCATGAGGAACAAAGAAGTGAATAGCTTGAATGCTCTGGACCTCACAGTATATAAAAGTTCCAACTTTGAGTATTGTGTAAAGAAAATTAAGTCTGTCTATCAATTGTGTAAAACCACCAGAACCCAAATGTCAAGGATTTGTCACTTGATTAGTAGACTCTAGTAGTATACTCAATTTTTCATTATCTGGGATTCAGATAGTTTTGTTTGCCTTTCTAGACTGCCAGTGTGATGTAGCTGGAGCACTAAGTGGAATCAGAGAGTGTCAGCAGGTAAAAGCATTTTGTTTACTAACAGTTTACCTAACATATTGTTTATATTTTTTTTAATTTTTATTAAAGAAGTTTTTTTTACACAGTAAAAACAATACAAGTTTATTTTTATAGTAATTTTATTAAAGATTACAATTACAACAGTAAAAATGAATACAAACTAAAAAAATAAAAGAAAGAAAAGAAAAAATAGAGGGTACTGAAAAGAAAGAAAAAATTAGAAAAAAATAGAAGAGGAATAGAAAAGAAAGAAAAAATAAGAATATAGTAAAGAAGAAGAAAAGAAATATATAAAGAAGTGACTTCCCCCTTAATCACAAGTATTAACAATTTTAGTAACTTATCACCTTCTCTTAAAATACAACAAATGATCTTTTCTTCCCATATCCCACCTCTTATCTATAAAAAAATCCATAAAGCCTCGTCATTTCAGTCCTGGTGTCAGCAAAAGTCCATTAAAGGTTACTAGAGATAACAACATATCTATATTAACCTTGATCAAATAAATCAACTTTATATCCCTTCCTTTTAATTCTAACAATCTTGATCTTTAGTACCTTCAAATGTCATAAAGTTTATTTCTTTTAATTTTTCTTTGTCCCTTCTCACAAAATTCTTCAAAACTTTAGCAAGCCTCTTTTGTAAATCCAGTATAGGAAAATTATACAGGTTACTCTCTTGGTTTGTTATTTGTATGTCCCTTTTAATTATTAAGACATCAACCAGTTTCTTTTGTATGTCCAGTGTAACATCTTTTTGCATGTTATTCTTGTAGCCTGTCATTTTAAAATCCACTTTCAAATCAATCTTGATCTTATCAGGTGAAACGTGTTCCTGTTCCATAGCATCTTTTAAACACAGTCTATCTATAGAGGCAGACACTCTTTAAATTAACTTCTGGGTTCATTGTTCGAAAATATCCTTCAATATGTCCAATGTTAAAATATTTTGCTTCATTCTGTAATTGTTGAATTTGAGTGTTCTTCTTTAATGGTAATCTTTAGTTCTCTCTAGTACCCTCTCGTGTCCAATTTTAAAGTCTTATTTTTTTTAAATTCAGAACAAAAACATTTTCCCATGGGAATAATTCTTTATAATTAATTCCAAAATCTTATTTCTAATTTATCTAGACCTTTAGTTTGTTTGTAACTTACTAAAATCAAAGTTTTATTCACCCTTTTGCTGTTTATTCCAAAAAAAAATTTTTTTAAGCTCTTAAACTTGTAGTTAAAACTTCTTTCACTAAGGAAGGAAACTCACCTGGTGCTATAAAACCTGTTGATCCAAAGGTTCCTAATAGCTGAAACACAATGAACAAGCAATTTCCAAAAGTGATTAGAAAAGGAAGTATGTAAACGTAGTGTGCTGACCATGGTTTGAGCAAGATGGTTATCCCCTTGTCTCCCAGAGCTCTAAATCCACTGGAATCTGTTATCTTGTGATACAGAGATCTCAAGTCCTCTCCTTGTCCAGAGACGAATTATTGAAGAGCCAGTCTACTCTTTGGCTCTTCATTCTGCTGTGGTTGTCGGCTCTGCTTTTTTCATAGCCGTCTTCAGTCCTCCATTTCTTCCCCAGAAGTCCAAAGCTTTTTGTGGTCTAGGGCTGTAAGAGTTGTGGGTAGTGATGTCATCATGATGATATTAGAATGGGCAGGGCTGAATGTTTGGGCCTTTTTGTGGTATGTATTTAGGATTTTTAGAGTTCTAAAGCAAAAAACAGGTGACTTGCCTTTAATCTTTGCTGAGGGTTAAGGTACCCATTTTACACCTTAGCTCCCAGAACAGGAAAAATTACCCTGATTTTGAGTGGGGTTCAGCATTTTTTAAGCCCTCATTGAAATCCCATTCTCCATGCAAAAAGAGTCTCTGATTACTCCAGGGGCTCTAGGACTCAAACAGAATACTGTGAGGAGCATGTGACTACTGTGGGATGCACTATTCTAATCTATGTATGAGTCTTCTCCTGAAAAATAAGGTAGACCAAATGCCAGTAATAAGAATAAAGGGGCCGTCTCAGTTATGGGCTGTCTACCCATTTTAATGGCAAAGCTATTTTGATTTTCTAAAACCTTTTACTTATGTTGTAATTCTAACATAGTTTTAGTTTGGTGAATTATACTCTTTGTTCTATTCTGTTCTTTTTTAGTGATGCAATTTAATGTTCTGCTCAGCTTTGTTCTTTGCTTTTGCCTTTTAATTTCTTTATCACACTATAAGCATCGTGGAGAACATTAAAAACAACCTACTGTGTTAAATATAATCTAAATAACTAAATCTCAAGTTGTAGATGATTTGTGGAGTTCAACACTCCATAAATAGTCTCTCATTCTTATTAGTAATGAGAAAGATCTTCCTCCATAATTCATTGGGAAGGGTCACTAATAGAAGACTCTCAGATTTTGGCTCCAGGAACTTGTGAAGAAAAGAATTTAATGGAAATGTGAGCATATGTTCTGATGTTATTAGAACAATTGTTAGATATATTTCACCTTATAAGAGTGGCTGCAGTTGAAAGTTATTTGAAATATGACAGGTCACAAGAGAATGTTTTCATCTGTTATACTGCCTACAACCTGTTTTCTGAATTGTAGGAAGACTTCAAACATGTGCATTCTAAAGAAGTCATCCAGTCAAATATTCTCTTTGTGACTTTATGCCCATTTACCACTTAATGTCCAAAGCTTTCCTCTGTGCTACTGTTATCAATGGAAAGGTTGAAACTCTCCTTGTTTTTTCATTCCAACCCTCCCCTTATAGTTGGATGGTGAATGTTACTGCAAACCTAATGTTTGTGGAGGCTCTTGTGATACTTGTGAAGTTGGTTATTATGGCCTGGAAATCAAGAATTATTTTGGGTGTCAAGGTACAGTATGGTTTATTGATAGCAAAGCTTTGATACAGGATAATGGATTTCTGAAAAGATTGTTTATACATTATTGCTACATAACAGCTTTGCCACAAACATTTTGGAATGTTTCTTACAAGTATACAACTTTGAACCTTCTGAGTAAAACCTAGGAGGTTTCATCTGCCTCAGTAAACTTCAGTTATGATAGTTAATGGGTATTTCAAGAGAGACAATATAGAACAAGCAGCAAACAAAGTTGTAATTCATAGCCTTTTGCTACAATTTAATATAATCAAACTCATTTATAATTGTAGTTTTTGATAAATATTTTGCTTAAATAATATTTTAAAATAGATGGCCAACATAATAAATATTCAATCTTTTGCAAAATGTTTTAAATTTTAGTATAAGAACCAGTTAGAAGATGGTCTCTTCTTCAGTAGTAGCCCTCAAGAAAAGGTGAACAGACCTCTGTTGGAAGTGCTGTATGATCCAGACTCCTTACAGATGAGATAGTCTTTAATGCTCTTTCTCATTCTGTGCTTGAAAAATACTTTGTTCATCTCTCTTTCTCTAGAAACCTACAGTACTTCTTGTAGTGTGTTGTATTTGTTCTCTGATCAAAAGTTGATTTGATTCTATTTTTCACTTGCAGGATGCCAATGTAATGTGGGAGGGTCTGTAAGCCAAGTCTGCAATGATCTATCGGGTGACTGCCAATGCAGACAGCACATAGTTGGGAAAACTTGCAAAGAGTAAGTAAGATGGGAAGGCTTGTTTTGCAGTCATCTTTCCTCAATTATGGAAAACATAGGAAAATCATAAGCCACCTATGTTTTCCTCATACTGCAAAGAACCCACAAGGATTAAGGAAAGAAAAACAGAATAACTACAAAGTGTCTTTTGTTAGGCACTATTAGGCATTATCTATCTGGAAGCAATCTTCATGATCGATAATCTAGTGTGAAATAAGCTGCTGGTTACATTTCAAATTACAATATTTAAATAGCCTCTACCACTCCCTAGAGCAGTGTTGTCCAAACCTGGCCACTTTAAGATGAGTGGACTTCAACTCCCATGGCTGGCTGGGGAATTCTGGGAGTTGAAGTCCACTCATCTTAAAGAGGCCAAGTTTGGACAACACTGCCCTAGAGGGATTTCATGGAGCTGTACCCCAGTTGTGGAATTCCACCCAACAAGCTGCCCATTTGCTCCTTTCTTTTTAATTTTGCCTTTGGTGAAGTCAGTTTTGTTTAAGTCTGTGTTTAATGCTAATTCTGATAGTTTGCCTGTTAGTGCTGTGCTATTTCTCTTTGCTATTTTTATATTAATCTATGTACTTTAAAAATATTATCTATATGTTATAGCATGATTTTAATTTTTGGATTATTTTGAAGTCTATTTTTTAGAGGCGAAGCAGGAAATAAGGTACTTAAATAAATAAGAAAATATATTGTTGATGTTAGCTAAATGAAAGCTTCATGCAAAGTGTACTTAGCTAAGGATCCTATGAGCCGGAGGAAGGTTATTGTCTTAAATGCAGATTTTCCAATGGTATTATGAAAAACAGGATGCTGGACTAGATAAATATTTGACCCAGTAGAGCAATATTTGTAGTCTTAAGTTTATGTTAATATATAGCACATTGATGTTCATAAAGAAAGCAAGGAATTGTTATTATCTCATTTCTTAAAGGCCTGAAAAGAATTACTACTTACCTGATTTACATCACATGAAGTTTGAAATTGAGGATGGTACATCTCCTAGTGGAAGAGGAGTCCGATTTGGTTATGATCCTCAAGAATTTCCTGGCTTTAGTTGGAGAGGTTATGTGCAGATGTCTTCAATACAGGCATGTACTTTATTTCTGTCCAGATATGTTGTATAAATTAATCTTGGTCTGACTGGATCATCTCTTTAATTCTGCTTAAAATTTTCACAGATTTTAATTCCTTTCTTTAGATCAGCATACTCCCTATCTAGATGTGTTGGATCATGACACCTATCATCCCTAGCAAAGATAGGAAAGATGATAGTTGTGATCTAACACATTTGAAATGGACATTAGGAAAAACTTTTTTAGGTGGTGAAAGATGAGATGGAGAACAGAGCAACCTTTAATAAAATTTGGTTTGTTCATTACACTGTCTGCAGAAAGATCTAAGTGATGATTCTGTCTAATTTTTCCAGCAGTAAGTAAGATATCCTAGAACAGCAGACTGATATATACCTAAAACATTTTCAGAACAATTATGTGCTTGGGATTTATATAAGCCATGGGATCACATGGTTCTTCTATAGCCATGTAAAAACATTTCACGTGACTTTTTTGAGCAGCAGTGTTAGCGAATTAACAGATTGGCAGTGTTTTTCAACCCACTAAGAGTGGTAGTGTGTTACAAAATCCAATTTTTTATATGAAAAAAAAATATGGGTACAGTCTTAATACAAAAGAAGAGGAAGATGTTCAGAAATTAAATTTACTATAGCTTTTGATTAGTTAATCAAATTCCTTTTAACAATGTTTGTTTATTTAGCTTTGAGATTGATTAGAAGTCCATGTTTGCCCCAACACCAATTAAAATGTAATTTATATATGTAGTTAAAGCTGAAAGCAGGTTGTTGAGAATAATGCGAATTATTCTTGGCTATTTTCTGTGACATTGATTTATGAGACATGAGACTATAGCCCATCTACTTCTACTGTACTTGCGAACATCACATTTGAAAGTAAGGATAGTAAGGTAGTATGATTAGCTTCTGAGAGAGGAATGGAGGTCATACTCTGTTTCCCCCATGAATATATCTCAATCAAATCTTTATTATAGTCATAGACTAGCATAGTGAATATATCTGTTCTTCTCCTTCCACCTTGACAACTGTATTCGGGAAGAAAACAAACATTAAGTTTGGTTTATGCCATTGTAGACTGAGAATGGTGGTAACAGATGATATAAGAAAGAGTTAATATATTTTAAAAAGGATGATTTTGAAGAAAATGATTGTCTTCAAACAGTTGTAAGAAAAGGAGTAATGTATGGAACTCTTTCCAACTCTTTCTCCCTGCATTGTTAACATTAAGTTGGATTCTCTTGGTAGCAAGAGTTACAAAGTTAATATATTAAAGGGGGAAACATCCTACTTTTCAAATATCTCATATAAAATTGGTCAGAGAAGAGTCATAATACAAGGTATATAATACTTGATTGTTGGAATGCAACTTTTCACCAGATTAATATCAAAGTTAATTGAATAACACTACCTGACACCACAGTCCCTCACAGATTAACTGGGCAATCATACCAGAAATTAAGACCCCTGAATTCAGTGGGGCTTACTCCCAGATAGATGAATATAAGAACACAGCCTTGGAGTGAGCATTACACTATTGACCAATAAGACATCATTCTAGATTCATCAGCTTATATACTCGATAGCTATCATTTAGTACTGGAGGCCTTTGTGAATGTTGTATTCCCTTTGGACCTACAATAAAGTTTATAAGTAGTGTTTGCATTTTCTAATGTTTCTAGATGTTTTCTGTCTTTCGGTGGTAGTATTAAGTAATTTGCTTTCCTTTCCTCTTCTTTGCTTCTTATTTTCCCAGCCAGAGGTGGTAGTTCCTGTCACTGTGGCTTCTTCTAAGCTCTTCCATCTAGTACTGCACTATGTCAGCTTGGTTTCAAAACACTCTAAAGGGAAGATCTCAGTTGCTGAGGGAAAGCATTTTGACCCTAATAACGCTTGTAAGTGAATTATATTTCTTGCTAGGTTTGCCTGTCTTCTCTCTTCCTTAATGCAGAAAAGGCTTCTTTCTCTATGTATCCAGCTGCATGTGTGTATCTATTTAGAGAGAGAGAGAGAGAGAGAAAGAGGGTATGTTTTTCCTTATAGATATTGAGTATTTTGCTTGCATGGCTTATCCTTTTGGCACTTTATGGCTGTCTGTCTTTTTCTTGTTTTATTAACTTCCATTTTACAGAATGAAGTCAGGATAACTTTGAGTGTGAAGAAACCAAAACCCTATTTATTTCATGTTATCTTGAGGTATATAAATCCTGGAACTGCAATAGTATCTGGTCACATAACCGCTTATCAATCTCGGACCTTAAAAGGTAGGTAAGCAGGATGGATGCAGAACTCAGCAAATGACTGAAGTTCAGTGCAATTCAGAGTGTCATTTAACAAGGCTTGTTTACATGATCCAGTGAGTTTTGCGCAGTTTGTAGTTTCTCACTCAGAGCTTGATCTTTCCATCTTTCATTCTGGGCAGGACTGTGATGGGTGTTGTGCCAGCCATGCTATTTTTTTTTTTTTGGCATGCATGTTCTTTGGTATTTTTTTCCCACATGTAGGCAGTGCTTGTTCAACATGCTTAATCTGTTCTCTTAAAAACCAGGAGTTGCTTGCTTTTGTATAACATTGTATGCTTCATTGATGGTAATTGTCCATTTGTATGTGTGTGCATTTGAATTAATATGCTGTGCCAATCCAGCCTATTTACTTAGTTCAACATAATTACGTAACTTCAGAAAATTGGGATCATTCTGCTATTGGTTTAAATGTGCTGTGTGATCCCAGTCATGTGTGTGTTCTAAATCACAAGTTCCTTTGACTGAAGATATTTGAAAACTCACATAACAATATTCTAATGAAGCACATGATTTTTAGGCGATAAATTGAATTGGCATCCTGACTCAGTTCAAGATAGATTCCGTGCATCCCCACTACGCCTATGGGTGATCTGTGTGCCCTTTTTTATGGCTGCAGAAGTGACATATAAGTCCATAGTGGGAGAAATATCCTACAGTATTTGGTCCTAAATGCAGAACAAATTGTTTTAATTACTCTGGATGTAAGCAGGGTCAGGCTAAAGAAAAGCATAAAGCCCCCAGCAACTCAGATGTCTTGCTCTTCCTTTGAAAAAAACAAATGAACACTTTAGTTATCTTTGAACAAGTGATCATGAAAACAAGCCTTATAACCCAGCTAATTAAACAATTTTCAGTTGCTGTACTTTTCTAGTATCCTTTGTTGTCACAAAGGATGCTGACTTGCATGTCATGCTCATGGCCTTCATAATCCATATTTCTCTCTGCTTGCCATTATTCGATCTAGGACTGACAGATGTTTCCTCAGGTGCTTTCAGAGACAGTGATTTTGGCAGACTTGCTTTTGGCTTTAATCATGTATATTTAAAAGGTACCATCTCCAGCCTCAATATAGCAAGCTGTGTTATTTAACAGAGGGATTAGGACTTGAAATATGGGCCCGTTGTCTAAGAGGTAATACAGTGTGAATACTACATATACTGGAATTTGGCTAGATCAGTGTTTCTCAAACTTGGCAACTTTAAGATTTGTGGACTTCAACTCCCAGAATTCCCTAGCCAGCATGTTGCCAAGTTTGACAAGTTTGAGAAACATTGGGCTAGATGAATTATAAATATTTAAAACTGTAGCCTGTGAGTGCTGCTAAGAGACATTGGAAAATATATCTATTACACAGGTATAGTTGATGGACATCTTGTATTGCTGACAACTCCCTTGAGCATCCATTCATTGGCAAATTTAAGTTGGTTGCCATGAAATGGGTAAAGTTTGCTTTTGAGGAGCTTCATGGTTAAATTTAGGATTCTTTTTGTTTGAATGCCATAAGCAGCAAAATGTTTTGAATTTACCTGAGAATAAAATAATTGTCTCCATGTTCTTGTCTAACTTTGTTTCCTGACTTTATGTGCCCAACTAACTCTGGTACTTACTGTATATCCCAGCTTCCAACATATTTCACACAACATTCATATAGAAACCATACTTTAATCTTTGCTTAGAAACCAGGATCTGATTAACCACAGTTTCTCAGTTCAGATATCCCAGGAAACTCCAGCTTTAATAAGGTAAGATGTAAGCTCCAAAGCTGGGTATAGGGATAAAATATGGACACATGGCTTGTTCTGTTCTTCTAAGTCACACTTTATTGATCTAAGATCATTGCATCAGAATCAAGCTGCAGATTCTCCAGGGAGTAGTATCCATGCTGGCAAATCTGGTGTGAACAATGAACTCCTGTCCTTTTCTTAGGCTTTTCATTGGCTGACCATCTAATCTGAATTAAGAAATGTTATTGTTGGATGAATAATCTTCAGTAAATTATTAATTTGATTATTTTCCATCAGGGACTGATCAGAGCAAAGACATTTTCTTCCCACTCAGTAGAGAGCCAGCTTTTGTAACTGTTCCAGGAAAAGGTTTTGCAGATTCGTTTTTATTGGGATCTGGAAACTGGATGTTTAAAATCATGGTGGAAGGTGTCCTTCTGGTAAGAAAAAGATCTATCATAATAATGTTTATATTTTGGGAAATAATTCTTTTCTGGAGTGCTCCCAAACAAATAAAAGGGAAATGTCTGTTAAGAAAGTTAAATCTCACACTGGAATAAAGAATGAGCCAGTCACGTGCTTCAAGAGCTGGTACTGGAATCTGAATTATACTCAAGATTCATTCCTGTAGAGGCAGTAGGAGTCTAGTGGATTCTGAATACAGGATTGTGCTTTTGAATCACAATTGCACATAGGATTACATGGGAATCTGTTTCAGTATGAGGAGATTACATCTTGGTTGATACCTGTTATATGATATGTGAATGGTATTATTAATCCTGAGTGGACTCTGGACTGAACCTTGTTTGCAAATGTATATTATAGCCTTCTCCAAGTTGAGTGTTCCCAGATGTGTGGACTTTTATTCCCAGTTCCCCAGCCAACATCTCTATTGCTGAGAATTCTGGGAATTGAAGTTCACATCTCTGGAGTATGCACAGGCTAGAAAAAGCTGGTTTATTAGATAACTCTGTTGAAACTTTCATGTAATAGATGTATGGACATTAATATGCTTATGCTAGTATTGTTTTGTCATCCCAGGATTACCTAGTCCTCTTACCGAGTGACTACTATGAAGCATCCATCTTGCAATTTCCAGTTGTACAGCCTTGCACATATTCAGGATATGTCACAACAGATAAGTTAGTATCTCAGGGACATTAATGGATCTTTTGTTGTGGTTGTCTAAAAGTTATGTTGATGATCCAGTTAAACACTTTCTTCTTTTTCTTTTCAAGTTGTTTACAATATGAATACTTGCCACTAGACAAATATTACTGTGTTCTTGGTACAGAAGTAACATTTCTCTTGCACGGAGGAGAATACAGGAAAATAAACTTCCAACAGCCAACAGCCAAGCATCCAGTGATGTCTCATATCAGTGGTCAAGAGGTAAGATATCCTTATAGGACAAAATTGGTCACATAGCGCCTACCTCCTGGCAGTCTATGTAATTGGAAACACTACAGGATATATATATATTGTATAAAAATAGATAAATTTCTTCCTTTCTCCAAGGGGTGTGTGTGTGTAGAAGTCACATAAAGCCCCCAAAAGGAGACATGACTAAATTTAGCATCAGTATCTCTCTGCTCTGAGTGCTTAGGGAAGATGGACTGTATATACCATTCTGATAGCTTCCTTGTTTGTCTGTAACTTTGCCACAGCATGTGCCAGATTGATACATTTTAGTTCTGCTCATCTTCTTTCTGGATCCATGGGCATACTGAGAATTTTGGGGGCATGTTGTGGGTGCTCTCACAAAACTATGGCCAACAGGGAGTTTCTCTTATGGCTGCCAGGGTAGATGTGAATAATCATGAAGTGCTTTTTTATTAGAAGGCAGACTGATGTGGTTCCCTTACCTCTATTTCCTTATGCTTCAGGATATCCCAACCACTCTGCTTCTCTTCTCTTTTTCTGGGCAGGTTGGTGGACCACTGGATGCAGCCATCCACCATCTTTGTTTTCTAAAGATCCATACACAACCCATGTAAGCCCTAGAGGCATTCTGAAATACTGTATGAAGATGACACTGAATGCTGGAGTTTTGTCTTATAGCACACTACTTCTCATTTAATTAAAATTCTAATTAAAAGAAAACAGGTGGGGTAGGGAGACTAGCTAATGCCACAAGAGATATCTGCAGGGACATGGACACCATATTGGAGACTCAAAGTGTAAAGAAGGTACTAACTCTGAGGGATGCAGAGGACAATAGTTATTATTTTCCTAGCAAAAAAAGCATTGACAGGTTTACTTCCCTATTACCTGGGATTTAGTCTGAGGGTTCAGGTAGTATTTGCTAAAGTTAAGCATGCGTTAATACCTGGAAGGGAAACTGCCTGGGAACTGATCTGTATGGCCTTATATTGCTCTCCTTTGCTTTAAAACCCTATGTGGTTTTTTAGTGTATGAAAGAGGATAGTATCCCTCCATTACTCTGATAACATCAAGCATGACTTGAATCTTCTTTAGGTGAATCTACAGATCAAACTGAAGGTTCCCCAAGTTGGCCGCTATGTAATCATCTTTGAGTATGTCACAGATCATGACCAAATGTATGTTGGTAATGTAAAGACTGAGAGTCTTGGGCAAGTGATGGAGGCTAAAATTAACATATACAGCTGCAAATATAGGTGAGAAAAATATAATGAGTTTAATCTAAGTATATCTGTCTTTTCTTACTTCTTTCCTGGGGCCCTTAGTTTCCAATGCATTCCTTTTCTTTGTCTCCTTTGCTTTACTTTATCAAAATAACACTCAACTGTTAATAATGTGTATGTTCTTCAGCCTCTTTTTTTTTCTCAAATCTTCTCCTCCTCTGCTTTCAAGAAAACAGTTATACTTTCTTTGTCATGCAGTTAGATATATCCTGTTAATTAAGTGATTTTTTCTTGTATAATTGAAGTGTGGATGATATATAAAAGAATATAACTGTTACACTGAAATGAATATTTGTTGTTTAGTCGTTAAGTCGTGTCCGACTCTTCGTGACCCCATGAACCATATTGCGCCAGGCCTTCCTGTCTTTCACTGCCTCCCTGAGTTTGCTCAATTTCATGCTCATTGCTTCAGTGATGCTATCTAGCCATCTCATCCTCTGCCGTCCTCTTCTCCTTTTGCCTTCCATCTTTCCCAGCATCAGGGTCTTTTCCAAAGAGTCCTCTCTTCGCATTAGGTGACCAAAGTATCTGAGCTTGAGCTTCATTATCAATCCTTCCAATGAGCAATCAGAGTTGATTTCCTTTAAGATTGACTGGTTTGACCTCCTAGCAGTCCAGGGGACTCTTAAGAGTCTTCTCCAGCACCACAGTTCAAAGGCATCAATTCTTCGGCGTTCAGCCTTCTTTATGGTCCAGCTCTCACAGCCATACATTACTACTGGAAAAACCATAGCTTTGACTATGCGGATCTTTGTCGGCAAGGTGACGTCTCTGCTTTTTAATATGCTATCTAGGTTTGCCATAGCTTTCCTCCCAAGGAGCAAGCGTCTTTTAATTTCATGGCTGCAGTCTCCGTCTGCGGTGATCTTGGAGCCCAAATAAATGAAGTCTGTTACTGCTTCCATTTCTACCCCTTCTATTTGCCAGGGATTGATGGGTCCAGATGCCATGATCTTAGTTTTTTTAATGTTGAGTTTCAAGCCAGCTTTCGCACTCTCCTCTTTCACCCTCATCAAGAGGCTCTTTAGTTCTTCTTCACTTTCTGCCATTAGGGTGGTATCGTCTGCATATCTGAGGTTATTGATGTTTCTCCCTGCAATCTTAATTCCGGCTTGTGATTCTTCCAGCCTGGCATTTCTCATGATGTACTCTGCATATAGGTTAAATAAGCAGGGGGACAGTATACAGCCTTGTCGTACTCCTTTCCCTATTTTGAACCAATCGGTTGTTCCATGACCGGTTCTAACTGTTGCTTCTTGGCCCGCATACAGATTTCTCAGGAGACAGGTAAGGTGGTCTGGTATCCCCATCTCTTTAAGAATTTCCCACAGTTTGTTGTGATCCACACAATCAAAGGCTTTTGCATAGTCAATGAAGCAGAAGTAGATGTTTTTCTGGAACTCTCGTGCTTTCTCCATGATCCAGCGAATGTTGGCAATTTGATCTCTAGTTCCTCTGCCTCTTCGAAACCCAGCTTGTACATCCGGTAGTTCTCGGTTCACGTACTGCTGAAGCCTAGCTTGTAGGATTTTGAGCATAACCTTGCTAGCATGTGAAATGAGTGCAATTGTGCGATAGTTTGAGCATTCTTTGGCATTGCCCTTCTTTGGAATTGGAACGTAAACTGACCTTTTCCAATCCCGTGGCCACTGTTGCGTTTTCCAAACTTGCTGGCATATTGAGTGCAGCACTTTAACAGCATCGTCTTTTAGTATTTTAAATAACTCAGCTGGAATACTGTCATCTCCACTAGCTTTGTTGTTAGCAATGCTTCCTAAGGCCCACTTGACTTCACTCTCTAGGATGTCTGGCTCAGGGTCAGTGACCACACCAGCATGGACATCAGGGACATTAAGATCTTTCTTGTATAGTTCTTCTGTGTATTCTTGCCACCTCTTCTTAATCTCTTCTGCTTCTGTTAGGTCCCTGCCTTTTTTGTCCTTTATCATGCCCATCTTTGCACTAAACGTTCCTTTGATATCTCCAATTTTCTTGAAGAGATCTCTAGTCTTCCCCATTCTATTGTTTTCTTCAATTTCTTTGCATTGTTCATTTAAGAAGGCCTTCTTATCTCTCCTTGCTATTCTCTGGAAATCTGCATTCAGTTGCTTATATCTTTCCCTTTCACCCTTGCTTTTCGCATTCCTTCTTTCCACAGCTATTTGTAAAGCCTCATCAGACAGCCATTTTGCTTTCTTGCATTTCTTTTTCTTTGGGATGGTTTTAGATGCTGCCTCTTGTACAATGTTACAGACCTCCGTCCATAGTTCTTCAGGCACTCTGTCTACCAAATCTAATCCTCTAAATCTATTCATCACCTTCACTGTGTACTCACATGGAATATGATCTAAGTCATACCTGAGTGGTCTAGTGGTTTTCCCTACATTCTTCAATTTAAGCCTAAATTTTGCAGTAAGAAGCTCATGATCTGAGCCACAGTCAGCTCCTGGTCTTGTTTTTGCCGTCTGTATAGAGCTTCTCCACCTTTGGCTGCAAAGTATGTAATCAATCTGGTTTCGGTATTGACCATCTGGTGATGTCCATGTGTAGAGTCGTCTCTTGTGTTGTTGGAGAAATGAATATAGGACTATTTTAAAATATATCATATTAAATATCTCCAGAAAACCTAAGCCAAGAGTGGGCAGGAGATGTTTCACATTCTACTTCTGGATATTATTATCATATTTGTATCCCGCTTTATTGGGATGATTTCCAGGGGAATGGAAAGCATTTTGATTGCTGTGCTATTATTGAAGTATAGCAACAATTTGAACATTTCTTTGTAAGGTCATTCAAGAAGACTTGGAAGTGAAACCAGGAGTAGAATTATTGGAGGAGGTGTTGTATAAAAGCACTATTCCTGGAATAAGTACGTGTACATGCTTAAAAGCACTTTTTTCATTAAGTTTTAACATACATCTGCAACACTTTCCTATAACGTGGAGTTAGTGGCTATACTTCCATTGCATTCCACACAGTCCTAAAATCTGTCCACCCTGGTCGAGACTGTGTTCAAGTCAATATTGTGTTAACATTTTTTTTTGGTCATATTTTGCAAGTGCAGTGTATTTGTAGATTAGCCTTATATAGCCGCACTTTCACAGGCAGAGAAGAACAAACAGAATGGCGGAACTGAAACCTATAATGTACACGAATTGTATTGATTGAAAGTAGTGATGTTTTCCAATTCATGCTGGTCTTCTTTGTTTAATTTAAAAGTGATAAATGTAATTCATACATTTGGTGATGATTTTGTAGAGAAGGAGTTCAAGGCAGAAAGAAAGGCAAAAACCTTATTTGGGGTTGGAGAATATTAGTACCTAGCTATTGACTACTTTTAAAATCTGTTCCAGCTTCCTGTGTCGCAGTGTTGTGATCGATGATATGGCTCGTGTTGCAGTTTATGACTTTTTGGCCGATGCAACATTACATCTCAAATCATCAGCCATAGATTTTCTACTGGTAAGTTTCTAATATTTTCCTAAAAAAATATCAAGAAAATATTCAACTATTCTATATAGGAAATATAGGATGCTATCTTGTTCCAGATCAACCCAGTTTTCCTTCTGGCTCTGTATATCAGCCGCTCTGAGTTCCAACAGCTCCCCAGGGTCTCTGGCAAAATCCGTTCTCATTGTCTTTTTAACTGATATGTTCTGTCATTAGATTAAATTGTCATCATTAAGGGAATGCTGCAAGATGCTAATGAATTCTTATCTATAAGCCATCTATATCTTTTCAGTGCCTTTTACATGCCTATATTTTATCTTGTTATGAAGCCAAAATCATCTTGTAGGGAATTTTGACTTTTCCCAAGGAATATTTAAATTCTCCTTATTGTCAAGAGTTCAGGTCTCAGCAATTTGGCATTAATTTTTACTGCCCTGGATAGATTCCATATTTATGATTTTGGTCTGAGGTCCAAGTCAATAAGATTTAAGGCAAAATCCTCTTCTGAGACCCTCTATCTGGATCAGAAGGCATCTAGTTGGCCACTGTGTGATATGGAATGCTGAATTAGATAAGCCCCTGATCTAGCAGGACTCTCATGTTTTTTAGTTCATACATGGGCAATCCATGAAGGTTGCATGGAAGACCAAGTCAATTTTTGTTTGTTTGCTCGTTACAAGTTATTTTATGCTGTTCCGATTTAAAACAACTAAGCAGCTTAAAAAAGCAGTATACAATAAAGTATAACGTACATATAATATTAATCAATATTGCAATAAAATCTTTATAACAACAGTATTAGCAGAACCCACATATGTCCTAATATATGAATCCTCCATGTCTCAGTCCTCAAATGTTAAATAGTCACATTTTCATTAATTTTTAAAAATTGACAATGAGATTGCTGTTCTTATTTCTAGAGGGATCTATTTCCACAGGAGGGGAACTCCAGTAGACAACACTTCCTTCTGAGTCCCCTCCCTCCATATCTTTTGGGAGTGGGGACTCCTAGCATAATTTGTCTACTGTGATGCCTTGGGCAGGCAGATTCTACTTGGAGTAAGTGGTTCCATTGATATCCAGGCCACAAGTCATGTACAACTTTATAAATTAATCCTCTGCACCTTGAGTTGCTATTATTATAACTACTGAATTACCACTCATTCTGAATGTCCATGTTCACCATGGTCTGTAGAAAATTACAGTCCCACTTGTGAAATTATTCTTTTGAGATTTGTGGGGTCTGTAGGTATGATGGAAAAAGATGTTGGGTGCGATAACATATCTCTACATGTAATGCTCATCATCACAATCATACAGTCACAATTTTGTAGGTGTATGTGAATGGAGGAGGTAAAAAAGACAATGGCTTCATCTCTGCCCACTATTGGCTTTGGACTTACCCACCAGCAGCAGCCATACACATTACTATCAGCCTGTCCTTCCTGGAGCTCTTGTAAGATGCAGAAGTATCTTTCTGTGTTTCAGGTAGAAGCTTTGGGTAGATCTGCATTTGGATTTCAAAAAGCTGAAGCTGGTTCTTCTTTATTTTAATTCTCTTGAGCTGCATACTAAAAGGCAGGCTAGGTAGATAGATGATTTCCCAAGCAAGTGATTGAATGTAGAATTACCATTTGTCCAGTAACGTTTTCCATAATAAGTCTGGTTTTTAGACTCTGAACACCTCATTCAGGCAGGAATCTAAGATGAGCTAAAATGTCTGCTTTTTTGTTTTTGAAACTCTCCTATAGCTATACCCAGCTGTCATGATCCTATCTAACTTTTCTCCTTTACTGCCTGCCTGTCTGCCTTTACATCATTCTGTCCATCATTAGTCCTGCTCCCTACCCAGAATCCAGCTCTTTCTACACTCCCAGCCAAAAACCCTTTCTCTTCCTCCCATCTTTAGTTGTTTTTGTTAGTATTACTACAAGGGACTGAATTCAGGAGGAGTGTAATGTGAAATATGAATGTAAATATAAATGTATATGACTATATGTTGGAAAGTTGTATTCTGTCTGCACATAGGAGAGTACAGGTAGTCCATGTTCAGCGATTGTTCAAAGTTACAATGGCATTGAACAAGGACTCAATGTCCTCATAGTTGCAGCCATTGCAGTCATGTGATTGCAATTCAGGTGCTTGGCAACTGGCTCACAATTATGCTATTGCAGCATCCCAAAGTCATGTGATCACCATGTGTGACCTTCACTGCCAGCTTCCAACAAGCAAAGTCAATGGGGAAGCCAACAGGAGGTCACAAATGGCAGTCACATGATGTCGTGCCTAATGACTATGTGGGATTCACCTAACAACGGCAACTGGAACTGCTGGAACTGCCACTGTAAATCAGCATGGTCACGTGACATTGTACTTTATGACCACATCGCTTAATGACAGAGTTGCCAGTCCCAATTATCATCATTAACTGAGGACTACCTCTATATAGGTATGTGATTGTGTGTGTATGTTTCTGAATGTAGAAGACAAATCAGAGAGATATGTCAGTTTCAGATCCTCACTTGACCATGTAATTTGATGAGTAGCTTTGGGCCAGCTCTCTTTCTCAGCTTTCCCAAGGAGACCTCATGTGAGCCACCTTGAGCTCTCAGAGGAAAGGCAAGGTGTAAATGCAAAAATAAATATTTTTCCTGGTGCGACATAGTACACTAAATAAAACAATCACTTTTCTAGAATTTCCTGTTTGGAAGATTCAGATATGGTAGAGTTTTATTCTAAGATCTTTACTGCCACCTTTTGGGTACATAAAGATTTAATCTTTCTGTGTCTTCCTTCTCTCCTTAATAAAGGCAAATGAGCTAAGACAGTACAGTGAGTAAATGTCAGCCAAGTTAATCCCATGTAATGAGCAGCTCTGTACCCACCATGTTGCACTCATAGCTGACTCACAAATCCTTCTAATGAAGGCAAAAAACTCCTGTAGGGAAAGCCTTGCAGCTGACAAGTCCTTTGCTCACAAGTCTCCACAAACTGTGTTATCTTTTAGCAGAATAGAGTGCTTTCTTGCCTTCACTTTTTCTAGAAGCATAAATAGAAGTTTAAATAGCATGCAGCCCCCATTTCACATGCTGCTGTTACCTGGTAAAGAGGAAAAAATTAATAGGCACATTGTCTTTCTTTCCTTAGCACAAAATTTGCGTTATTCCAAAGGAGGACTTTTCACTGGACTATGTGGAGCCTCAAGTTTATTGCATTGCAACATATAGCCATGGTTCAAGGTAAAATACTTCCTTCCCTTTTGCTTTCCACAAAAGAGAACTTTTAAGACTTAGACATTAATATTCTCAGTTTGCTCAGTGTTTTGGGACTACTTACAATGCCCATCATGCAACACAGCTGTCACTCCATTACTCTAACATAAGAAACATTGGTTGAAGAAGTCATACTTTTTTTAACCTTAAGAGCGGCTGATGCCTCCCCCTTATATGTAGATAATGCAATTTTGGCTATCAAAGGATTCACATTCAGGGAATAATTTTGCTATTTAAGCCTAGCAATAGGTAAAACTTTTGGATGTGTTCTAAATGTTAACTGTACAACTGAACCTTGAGTTAATCCAATTTTCCTGATTTACACAACACACTGAACTGGTAACTAACTACTTGGCAAGGATTAGCACAACATGCTAGGGTAATTTTTTTTAGATTGTTTTTATCCTGCCTTTATTATTTTTATAAATAACTCAAGGTGGCGAATGTAGCTAATACTCCTTCCTCCTAGTGTTTTCCTCACAACAACACCCTGTGAGGTGGGTTGGGCTGAGAGAGAGCGACTGGCCCAAAGTCACCCAGTTGACTTTCATGCCTAATGCGGGACTAGAACTCACAGTCTCCTGCTTTCTAGCCTGGTGCCTTAACCACTAGACCAAACTGGCTCTTTAAATGTTAGGCTGGTTTGCAGCTTGGTTGTTGTGGGAACAGAGTCATTGACTTCATAGTCTGTATTTTGTAGTGTGTCTTATTCTCTTCAGTGAGCATTTTTAAAGCATGCCATATTTGACATTTATCTGGCATTTTTGTGCCTTTAAAGTGCATCCTGTATACCCTTGCAATATGAAATGCCTCTTGGAGCTGTGGTTTTGGATGCTCGCAGGAACGGCAAAGTTGTAGAAGGGTCAAGACATGTGGTCTCCTGGGATTCATTGAGTTCTTCTTTACCATCTCTTCACTCAGCTAATGGTGTGACTCTGACTTCCTCACAGGTAATTGCCTTTTGAATTAAAGGTAGAAAACAATCCAGTATGGGCTTTATGCCTATGGTTTGTAAATGTTAATCTTACTTGCTATGGAGTTGAATGCTTGAAGTACTTTGGGTACTTCCTTTAACTGATTTGCAAGAAACTGACATCTAGTAAAGAGCTCTTTCTTGATTTAATAGCTTAGCTGTTGCCAGGATGACTCTTGAAGCTCAAACTCCATTTGGCTATTTTTATAGATATTGTGATTTTTGTCTATGATTAAATTTGGCCATTTTATCATGTGAGGGTGGGGATACATGCCTCCTTATTTTCTGTATCCAGTGTTCAATCTCTGGTGAGCTTCTGCTTATATCATTAGAAAGTGAGTATACATAGCGTACATACAATTCCCACCTTCATAACTCAGGTCAAAACCAAAACTGAGATTGATGGCCCCCATTCTGCTCTTGTTTAGAAGAGCTGGAAGACCTGGCTCATCACCCAGCGAGGGAGAGTGAGACCCCTCACTTCATTGCACTTGCTGTCTTTTATCTTTAATGTTTTATTGATTTTATTGTAATTTCTTTGAAGGTTGTAAGCTGCCCAGAGTCGTTGAGTCAGGCAGCATATAAGTTTATTACAGGTGAAACTCGAAAAATTAGAATATCATGCAAATGTTCATTTATGTCAGTATGGCAACTCAAAAGGTGAAACCAATATATGAGATAGACGCATTACATGCAAAGCGAGATATGTCAAGCCTTACTTTGGTATAATTGTGATGATTATGGCGTACAGCTTATGAAAACCCCAAATTCACAATCTCAGAAAATTAGGATAGTGTGAAAAGGTTCAATATTCTAGGCTCAAAGTGTCCCACTCTAATCAGCTAATGAATCCATAACACCTGCAAAGGGTTCCTGAGCCTTTCAATGGTCTCTCAGGCTGGTTCAGTAGGAATCACAAGCATGGGAAAGACTGCTGACCTGACAGTTGTGCAGAAAACCATCATTGACACCCTCCATAAGGAGGGAAAGCCCCAGAAGGTAATTGCAAAAGAAGTTGGATGTTCCCAAAGTGCTGTATCAAAGCACATCAATAGAAGGTTATGTGGAAGGGAAACGTGTGGTAGAAAAAGGTGCACAAGCAGCAGGGATGACCGCAGCCTGGAGAGGATTGTCAGGAAAAGGCCATTCAAAAGTGTTGGAGACTTTCACAAGGAGTGGACTGAGGCTGGAGTTAGTGCATCAAGAGCCACCACACACAGACGGATCCTGGACATGGGCTTCAAATGTCGTATTCCTCTTGTCAAGCCGCTCCTGAACAACAAACAACGTCAGAAGCGTCTTACCTGGGCTACAGAAAAAAAGAACTGGTCTGTTGCCCAGTGGTCCAAAGTCCTCTTTTCTGACGAGAGCAACTTTTGCATCTCATTTGGGAACCAAGGACCCAGAGTCTGGAGGAAGAATGGAGAGGCACACAATGCACAATGCTTGAAGTCCAGTGTGAAGTTTCCTCAGTCTGTGTTGATTTGGGGAGCCATGTCATCTGCTGATGTTGGTGCACTGTGCTTCATTAAGTCCAGGGTCAACGCAGCCGTCTACCAGGAGATTTTGGAGCACTTCATGCTTCCTTCCACAGACGAGCTTTATGGGGATGCTGACTTCATTTTCCAGCAGGACCTGGCACCTGCCTACACTGCCAAAAGTACCAAAACCTGGTTCAATGACCATGGGATTACTGTGCTTGATTGGCCAGCAAACTCGCCTGACCTGAACCCCATAGAGAATCTATGGGGCATTGCCAAGAGAAAGATGAGGGACATGAGACCGAACAATGCAGCGGAGCTGAAGGCTGCTATTGAAGCATCCTGGTCTTCCATAACACCTCAGTAGTGCCATAGGCTGATAGCATCCATGCCACGCCGCATTGCGGCAGTCATTGCTGCAAAAGGAGCCCAAACCAAGTACTGAGTACATATGCATGCTTATACTTTGCAGAGGTCCGATATTGTTCTATTTCCAATCCTTGTGTTATTGATGTCATGTAATATTCTAATTTTCTGAGATTGTGAATTTGGGGTTTTCATAAGCTGTATGCCATAATCATCACAATTATACCAAAGTAAGGCTTGACATATCTTGCTTTGCATGTAATGCGTCTATCTCATATATTGGTTTAACCTTTTGAGTTGCCATACTGACATAAACGAACATTTGCACGATATTCTAATTTTTTGAGTTTCACCTGTATATTATTGTTGGTTGCACAGTCAGCCAGATGTTTAGACTGGATTTGGCATTTTTATAATTAAACTACTAACAATTTCATTATTTGTAGTCACTCTGTACGATGTTCTTGCAGCAGCTAACTAGGTGGTCCACTGTTTCTTCAGCTTCTTTGCAGAGGCGGCATTTGATGTCTGTTGCTCTCTTCTCAATTCTGGCTTTGTATGCATTTATTCTTAAGGCTTGGTCTTGTGTAGCCAGAATTAGCCCCTCTGTCTCCTTCTTCAACTTTTCTGCTCTTAGCCATTGCCAATTCTTGTTATCTGCTTTGCCTGCTAGGTTTCTTTGTGTACTGGCCATGTAATACTTTGCCTTGCCATGTCTCTTTTATATTCTTCATTTGGCCTTTCTTGTAGGCCAGTTCGGTCTCTTCAGTATTCAGTAAGTTTTCATAATGTGCTAGCTTCAGTGTATCTTCTTCACTGTCCTTCAGATATTCTCCTAATGCCCTTTTTTCTTCTTCAGCTGTCTGGTGTATTATTATTACTACTACTACTACTACTACTACTACTACTACTATGTGTGTGGTATCATATTAATTTCCCACAAAAACCTGTTGGCATTATTGGGAAATTAAAATTGATAGGCAATTCCCAGAAGTCATATGACCTTACAAACTGTGGGAGATAAAGTTTTCTAGGGTGGGAATATGGAAAATATCAATAAACAACTATCACATAGCACTAAGCATGAAATGTGCAGAGCAGCATTTCTATTAAGCCATAAGGAGAGCAGGAGAAAAAGGTACCAAGTTGAAACTTCAAGGGGTAGAAACAAGGTCTGTAGTCTTCTGTCAGAGGGCAATTGACTGTTTAATGTGGCTTTACTCTCAGTTTAAAATAAAAATTCATTATGAGCCATACTGTGTCAAATTTCAGGGAAATTTCAACCACATTTAGGACAGCTAAAGGAAGAAGCTTGACATAGAGCAAAGAATGGGGCTTTACTAGCAATCTGAGAGTGTCCTATATTGGTATTTGATAGATTGCCTTTATTTACAATATGAACTTCTTTAGTCTTACAGAGAAGTGTAAAAAGAAAAATAGTGAATTGTTATTTTATTTCTGTTCCTTTTTAGTTTTAAATAGTTACCAGGGGATAAACAGAGAGAAGGTTCAAACAAAAGTGGGTCCAAAACTGTTTTATTAAAGTCATCAACTGTCTTCCATGGTATATCTTTCTGCACCTTCATTTTAGTGCTAAATCAAGGAAGCACTAGTGTGCAAACATAGTGCTTAGATGCTCACCTTGATGGCCAGTATATTAATTTCCACATATTTATATTGACAGAACCAAATTACCCTTAATGGGAGTGTCCCACATATAGGCCGACATGTGTTTATCATACATTTTTACCAGCCAGAAAATCCAGCATTTCCAGTGCAAGTATCGGTGGATGGAGGACAACTGTGGTCAGGTAACCCGGATTTAACAATAGTTTAGATTTTTTAGGACATTTGAGTTTTCATAGATTAGATTTGTCCTCATCCCACTTCTTCTTCTACCTGTTCTAGGTTCTTATAATGCTTCATTTTGTCCACACACTTCTGGATGTCGCAGTCTGGTAATGGCAGAAAATCATATTGAATTTGATATCCTTAAACATGACATCTCAGTCACCATGAAAATACCTAATGGAAGAACAATGGTGTTGGTAGGTTTAAAAACTACTTAATTTTTAACTGAGACAGAGACCATCCAGTTACAATTAGTTATGCTTTGGTATATCTAAAACTTAGAACCAACTTTCCACATCTTGCCAAATGTGTTTAACTGCAATTCAGAGTTCCTAGCCATCATGGTCAGTGGCTATGATAGCTGTAAATCTAGGGGCTTGTAATTCCACACATCTGAAGGGCACTGGATTAGAGAAATTTGACTTTGGCTATTGCAATGTATTGCACATGGGGCAGCCTTTGAAGATTGCTCAAAAACTGTATTTTGTTCAACCCATTACCATCAAGCTGCTCATTGGGATTAGGTGCTAATAACATATTTCGCTAGTTCCCAATAGCACCATTTGTTTCTAGTAGTTTTCAAACACAATTCAAAATGTTGGTATGTATTTGGACTTGGATATACAGTATATCAGAGAGGTCGTCTTCTCATTACCTGTTGAAATTCTGCATACCCCTTCAGAGACCCTGCTCAGAATATCCCTACTTTCTGAGTTGTCCTTGGCAGACTTTTCTCGATTGTGCTGCTTTTCATCTACAACTCTCTTTGACTTTTATCTTTTCATTTCTCTCACAAGGTGTAACTCTTGAAATCACTAATTGCCTCTCTATTTCTAAAGAGTACTTTTCAAAAACCCCAAATACCGCACTGGGTAAAAGATTTAAAAACACCCCAGCATACCACACTGGTAAAAGATAAAGATTCTCTCAAATCAAGCTGAGTTCTTGGTTTCTACGCAGGCCAACTGCTAATTGCTGCTTTATTGGTTAGAACACAATTTTCTGTGAGCAGAAATTATTACTATTCACAGAAGAGAGTGAAGTGATTCCATTCCCCTTTCAAGATTTGCCCTGGAGCAGAGGCTTCCCATTGCTGGGGGAAGAGGGGTTGCCCCTGGAGCTGTAAGAATAAGAGAGACTAAGACAAGCCCCA
Organism: Liasis olivaceus; assembly: GCA_030867105.1. NCBI lineage: Eukaryota > Metazoa > Chordata > Lepidosauria > Squamata > Pythonidae > Liasis > Liasis olivaceus. Next base: position 46,481,979 of record CM061350.1, on the reverse strand, counting down.
TTTAGAAATGGACATTCACTCCATTCATAATTGTATAAATATTAATATAATTATATGTAACAGTGTATTCAACCTGTTGCTACAATGGATTATTGTAGACCACCCTTGACATTTTAAAATGAAAGATTGATTGTTTTGCAAGGCTTAAAAGCAACTCCAACGGAAGCCAACTCTCAGCAGCATACAATTCCCACTTCCATAACTCACGTCAAAACCAAAATTGATGAATGTAAAAACATAATTAATAACAATCCCATTGATCCATAACAGCAGCACATGAACTGGGAACATGCAACAGTCAATAACCCAATTTGAAAACAATATTCCTTTCAAGAGGGAACAATCAAAACATTTCAACCCCTGAGACCTGCTAGACTAGCCATATTTTTCTAAAAGCCAGAAGTAAAGGGGCCAGGCAAATGCTATTCCAAAGAAAAGAGGCAGTGACTGAAAAGAGATGTTCCCACAGTCTCAACAGATGGCTATCCCTGAGTGAGAGAACATGGAGAGAGCCCATCCTACTTAATATTCTTGGGTAGACAGACATTACAGGGAGAGGATGGTCCTGTAGATATCTGGCGTCTGACCTATGAAGGGCTTTAAAGGTGTCAACCAGCATGCGGAATGGCACCTGGAAGCCAATTGTCACCACTGACTTCAGTCACATTAAAGTGAGCCCATAATTACTATAGCTGCTTCATTCTGGACCAGCTGTATCTTTCAAATATCCTTCAAGATGAGTTCCCTGAGAAGCATATTGCAATAGTCCAAATAGAAAGTGATCAAGGAATGAGTGATTGTGAGCAAAGCCACCTGTTCCAAAAGGAATAATTTAGAATTGTTTAAAATATTGTCTTTTAAGTTTTTTACCTTTTTAGAAGTAACGCAGGTGCAATGCAAGTGCTTTTCACGCATGTGTGCACACACTTGAAATGAATGGAAATAGTCTGGAAACTGTGCTTCAATATTTTAACTTTCTAAAATGCAGTATGCAATTTAATTTTATCATTTTAAAGGAGCATATCCTAGTTGTTCCAGCACACAGCTACAGCTATACACTTCTTCATAAAGGCAATGTGATTCTTTCATCGGATTTCATCAGCCAGTGCGGTGGAAACAGTTTTTACATTGAGTAAGTCACAGAATATGTATATATGTATATATATATGTAGCACTGAAGATGTTACCTAGCCGGGTAATGAAACATTTGCAAGAAAACAACCAAGCTCAGAGAACCCCAAGGAGTCCATATGTATATATGCCAAAACAAGCCATAATCCAAAGAAAGATGGATTATGCTAAAAACATACTAAATAAACATATATAAATATGAATGCAAGTGAACATAGCGTATTTAATAGTGGTACTCAGATGTGCTTTCCTTCCATCCCTCTGTTTAATAGTCCTGGCAATTCCTCAGAATTTTGTCAAAATTCAGCTCGGTCACTTGTGGCTGCCTTTAATGATGGGGCGCTGCCATGCAACTGTCACAAAAATGGTGCTACCAGTCCTACTTGCAACCCTGAGGGGGGACAGTGTGACTGCAAACCACACATCATTGGTCGCCAATGTAGCAGGTGCCAAACAGGCTACTATGGATTTCCATTCTGCAAAGGTAAGTAACCATTCCAAAAGATATCTGCTTTTCACAATGTTACCCAAAGAGCTGAATATTTTATTTTGTACTTGATTTCATTCTCAGTTTAAGAATTTTCTTCAGAGTTATTCATTAAAATCTTCCTGCTTTGTTTGCTGTCTTGCATGTAAAGAATCACAGGCCAAGAAGGCTGCCTGGCTGTGGAAAATGTTCATTCATATCTCAGCTTCTTAAACAGATACAATCAAATGTTTGAGATTTATCTCTGATGTACAGGTGAAACTCGAAAAATTAGAATATCGTGCAAATGTTCATTTATGTCAGTATGGCAACTCAAAAGGTTAAACCAATATATGAGATAGGCGCATTACATGCAAACTAAGATATGTCAAGCCTTACTTTGGTATAATTGTGATGATTATGGCGTACAGCTTATGAAAACCCCAAATTCACAATCTCAGAAAATTAGAATATTACATGACATCAATAACACAAGGATTGGAAATAGAACAATATCGGACCTCTGCAAAGTATAAGCATGCATATGTACTCAGTACTTGGTTTGGGCTCCTTTTGCAGCAATGACTGCCGCAATGCGGCGTGGCATGGATGCTATCAGCCTATGGCACTGCTGAGGTGTTATGGAAGACCAGGATGCTTCAATAGCGGCCTTCAGCTCCGCTGCATTGTTCGGTCTCATGTCCCTCATCTTTCTCTCGGCAATGCCCCATAGATTCTCTATGGGGTTCAGGTCAGGCAAGTTTGCTGGCCAATCAAGCACAGTAATCCCATGGTCATTGAACCAGGTTTTGGTACTTTTGGCAGTGTGGGCAGGTGCCAAGTCCTGCTGGAAAATGAAGTCAGCATCCCCATAAAGCTCGTCTGTGGAAGGAAGCATGAAGTGCTCCAAAATCTCCTGGTAGACGGCTGCATTGACCCTGGACTTAATGAAGCACAGTGCACCAACACCAGCAGATGACATGGCTCCACAAATCAACACAGAGTGAGGAAACTTCACACTGGACTTCAAGCATTGTGCATTGTGTGCCTCTCCATTCTTCCTCCAGACTCTGGGTCCTTGGTTCCCAAATGAGATGCAAAAGTTGCTCTCGTGAGAAAAGAGGACTTTGGACCACTGGACAACAGACCAGTTCTTTTTGTCTGTAGGCCAGGTAAGACGCTTCTGACGTTGTTTGTTGTTCAGGAGCGGCTTGACAAGAGGAATACGACATTTGAAGCCCATGTCCAGGATCCGTCTGTGTGTGGTGGCTCTTGATGCACTAACTCCAGCCTCAGTCCACTCCTTGTGAAAGTCCCCAACACTTTTGAATGGCCCTTTCCTGACAATCCTCTCCAGGCTGCGGTCATCCCTGCTGCTTGTGCACCTTTTTCTACCACACTTTTCCCTTCCACATAACCTTCTATTGATGTGCTTTGATACAGCACTTTGGGAACATCCAACTTCTTTTGCAATTACCTTCTGGGGCTTTCCCTCCTTTTGGAGGGTGTCAATGATGGTTTTCTGCACAACTGTCAGTCAGCAGTCTTTCCCATGCTTGTGATTCCTACTGAACCAGCCTGAGAGACCGTTTAAAGGCTCAGGAACCCTTTGCAGGTGTTATGGATTCATTAGCTGATTAGAGTGGGACACTTTGAGCCTAGAATATTGAACCTTTTCACACTATCCTAATTTTCTGAGATTGTGAATTTGGGGTTTTCATAAGCTGTACGCCATAATCATCACAATTATACCAAAGTAAGGCTTGACATATCTCGCTTTGCATGTAATGCGTCTATCTCATATATTGGTTTCACCTTTTGAGTTGCCAGACTGACATAAATGAACATTTGCACGATATTCTAATTTTTCAAGTTTCACCTGTATTATTTCTTGTTCCATTATGTTAAGCAGCTTTTGCAGTTATTTACATAACAATGGGGGTGAGGGAAACCATGTATTTGATGAAAATGACTACTATTTGTTGAGCATATGTATGTTTGAATCAAGTTTTAATTTTTTGAAAATTAATTTTGGAATGGGACAAAATAAATTCCAGTGGACTTTTGTTCCAACAAGAGTAATTCACATAATTCTAATATTCCTTGAATACAAAATGATTTGTATTCTTGTTCCCAGCCTGCAGATGTGGAAGGCACCTTTGTGATGACATAACTGGGAAATGTATTTGTCCTCCACAAACAGTTAAGCCTAGATGTGAAGCATGTGTGAGGTTGCACTTTGGATACCATCCACTTACTGGCTGTGAAAAGTGCAATTGCTCAAGCAAAGGAGTTATCAACGCTATGAATCCTGAATGTAATAAAATTGATGGGCAGTGCAAGTAAGTGTGCATTAATGGGTGGATTTCTATGATAGAATTAATCTTTTTTTTTTTTGCACAGGAGAATGCTATAGTTAAAATATTGGACTGGGGAGTTCACTTGATTAATTTGGGCTAATCCCTTAATCTCAGCCCAACCTACCTCACAGGATTTTTGAGAATGGTTTGCCAGGGACTTCACTCCAGAAAGGAGGGCTGGGACAAAAACTATAATTTAAAAGCAATTATATTAATTAAATACAGCTAATACGATTATTCCCATGTATTTAATCATTGAGAGACAGTTTGGTCTAGTGGCTAAGGTGCCAGATTAGAAATTGGGAGACTGTGAGTTCTAGCCCTGCCTTAGGCATGCAACCAGTTGGGTGCCCTTGGGCCAGTCACTCTCTCTCAGCCCTAGGAAAAAGTTGAGGGCAAACTACTTCCGAAAATGCTACCAAGAAAACTGCAGGGACTAGTCCAGGCTGTCGCTAGGAATCAGCACTGAGTTGAAGGCACACAAATACATAAATGTAATCATTATTCCCCAAGTATTTAATGCGTCTATTCTCTGCTGACTGGCAGTGGCAGTCCATGATTTCAGAGAAGAGGGTTTCCAGCCTTGTTTGAAATTGGGGTTTGTACTTGAGATGTTCTGCATGAAACATGAGCTCTGCTGCTGGGCCACAGCTCTTAAAGACTGTGGCTATTGACTGGCTGGGCAGCCCAACAGTAAAGCCATTGAACCAGGTCTGCTCCCTTTCCATTGTTCAGCAGCAAAAGTATTTTACTTCCCAGAGGTAGTACCACATCAGTTATTGCTCTGCCATGCAATGAATGGGGTAACATTGGAACAGTTAGCTATTTTTGCAGGCCATTTTGTCAAGACATGATTAATAGCTGATTCCATCTACTAATCTATCTAGCTACCTACGTGTCTGTCTATACATACATCCTCCCGACACTCTCTAGCTCAGTGTTTCTCAACCTTGGCAATTTTAAGACATATGGACTTCAGCTCCCAGAATTCCCTGCCATGCTGCTGGGGAATTCTGGGAGTTGAAGTCCAGACGTCCTAAAGTTGCCAAGGTTGAGAAACTTTGCTCTAGCTACAGTATATCCTTAGGGGCAAAACATCTGTGCTTTAGCATATTGCTATACTCCTGCTGTAAAAGGCATTGGACTGCTGTAATTCTAAAGCTGATAGTGTTCCATATGCAGTAACATTTTTATAGTAGGGAGCTCCATGTTGACTTTGGAGCTGAAGAACAGAATCCTTTACCCTGTACTAATTAGTAATTATTTATAATTGTGTGAGAACTTTCCCTTACAAGGGTTTGTTTTAAATTGAAGAATGGCACACAATTTTATTGAAGAACAAATTGCTTATTTCATTATTGGGGGCAGCAAGGCTGACCTAAAAAGGGGCAGGGATGCAACCCTTCCATATAGAGTTATGCAAGTTAGAACATAAATGTGATTGGCTACAGCAGCAATGCATTTTATTGGATATAGCAGCATATCAGGTATTTAGTCAGTCAGGGCCAAACTATGAGATGGAGATAGAACTACAAAGACAATGAGTAATTCGTGAACATAGTTTCTTTCTTGAGAGTTACTGCTATGGGGTTTAATCTTAATCTATCCTTGGTTTCCAGAGCATTCCTAGTAGCTTTTCCATCAACATTCTTGATCTTTCTAAATATTTTATGGCTGAGCTGACAATTGATTTTCCCGGAGAAAGTGTATTTGGAAAGGGGGTGATGTGCTTGTCTACGTCATTTTCCAGGCTACCTTATTATTTAAATTAGTGTTAAGCTAAATCAGTAATATTTAAATCAGTGTTAAGTTAGGTCTGCAATCTTTATATTCCCAAGTTATAATATTTTATTTTTGTTGCATCAAAACTTACTATCTAGTATATCTTTACGGTACTCCCTTTCAAATAATTTAGAATGGAGAAATTGCACTGAAGTCTTTTGATACAACACAAAAATGATAAATCATAGATCTCCAGCATCATGTCTGTTTTTGGTCTTTGGCATAGAAAGTAAAAGAAACTTTACTAGCCACTGGAAAAGAAATATAAAATGTCATATCTAGCAAGATAATCTTTTTAAGGAATGAGGATCCACTCAGGATCTGCGGCAGGTTTATCTTCTTTTCTAGCCTTAATTAGCCTTGCATCTGCTATTCTATCATATAAAATCTGTGTTATACACTGATCTGATCTCCTGAAAGAAAACCTTTTTCAGAAATGATTTTTGGCCTTTGTTTTGTTGTTTAAGATGTCGCTCAGGAATAGCAGGGCGGCAGTGTGATCACTGTGCCCCTGGTTCTTATGGCTTTCCCAACTGCAAACCTTGTAAATGTAACAGAGGAGGAACAGAACCAGATATCTGCAATCCGCAAACAGGACTTTGTCTCTGTAAGGTCAGATGCTTTCACATTTCAAAGTTTGTATGATTATTTTATGTGTTCATCCTTATTTAACTGGAAATAATTCTCATTGTCATAATTACTTAAAAATACCATAATATATCTAGACATCTATATCTCTGCCCAAGGTTTAGTACAGTACATTGTGTAAATTTATAATAAGGTGTCAGAAGGAAACATAGGAGAACATGGTTGATTTTTGAGCACAGACTGCATCTCAGTCCTTCAACTGAATTTAATAGAAGAAGTGTGGAAGACTGAACTATTAAGAAAAGGTTGAACAGGATTATTTATAGATTCTCTGCTATTGTAAACAAAGTAATGCTAGGAAATCCCACAGGCATTGACCAGGCCATACCTCTGCTTTTCCAGCAGTGCACATACCTTGCCCAACCTATTTTGTCAGTTGGATAAAGGGAAATATGTTGCAACATTCATTCTAGGTACCTACTTCATTGCTAGATCCAATAGTGGAGGCTCACTGAGTATAGAATTAGGTTTGTGGGAACTGGCCAATATTATTCATTTGTGATCCCACACTTTAATATCACTTCTCAAATATATGAATTTTTTACCTGATGTCCTAACAAGTGTCAAAATGTCATAGCGTTTCCAGAAATAC